>DWPA01005013.1:0-12252 GCA_018251375.1 Calpodes ethlius | reverse complement strand
TTCTTCTATTCTTTTTTTCTATTAATTGTTATAAATTAAATATTTTACTTAAATATTACTTTAGTAATATACAAAATATATTATTTATATTTCGTCTGTAAGTAATTTGCATAATTAAAAAAAACACCGAGCAAAGCTCTGTCACTCAGGCACTAAAATATTTTAAAAGTAAAACAGTAGAACCAACCTATTACCTATCCCGTCAGAATAATACAATCCTGAAAGTATGTAGTAATGATTCTAATGTTTTTTATGTAGCAATACGCTTGCAAAATGTTGTAGTCCTTTTTGAAAACAAGTATAATTCACTACTCAATTAGAATTTAAATAAATCCTCTCTAATGAAAATAAGCTTGCGAGTCTTAGTAAAAATACAAGAATAACAAATGTACTTAATACGGCTTAGGTAAGTACCGATCAAAATGCATTTTTGTAAAAGCTTGACTTGATATTCAAGGTTGACTTCGTGGTAGGACGCTTTTATTCATTTATATTTAAATAATTAATCTTTCACTGTTTCAGTGGTAGATTAGCACATTTTTTGTGTTTCCATTTGGTAAGCGCAATATATCAAAACATTTAAAATAATTAAAGATTACTAACTAGAATCTTAACACTCATTTCTCTCTCAATCCACATTTATTTCTTTTTTCCTTTAATTTTCTTTTTTTTCCACTCACTATCACTTACTCCGTCTGCTTATCACGCCTGTGGTAAAGGTGTGTTTAGAAAGTTTTAATGGTTTTCTCTTTTATGGTCTTTGTTAACTTTGTTTACGCCGATGCACTTTTTGTATTATTTTGTATACCGATCCCTTCGATGGGTTACCTGGAACAAATAACTACTTATCGATAAGACCGCCGTTGTTTTTTACTTACTGTTTGTTTCATTTCTTTTATATTCTGTGGTGTACAAACAATAAAGTGTTTATCTATCTATTTATCTAATTCGGTTTTTCAATTATTTTTAATGAAGACAACTGCTTCTAAGTCGGTAGTGATTTTGCCCGGCTTGGGTCTCGGGTTTGAGTATGGGACTGAATAGATATGGAGAATAAAATAAATTGTTCGTTCCTGACTTTTAGATGTTTATTTTTCATCGGTGTATGTTCATGTTATTCGTGACACATTCTTAAGGATGTAGATCCACTTGATTAGTGTGAGGTAGAGAGGCGGTGAGCGAGGAAAAATCCACCAATAAAATTGCTTCATAACGCAAGGCTGAGAAAGTGAAGTTATTCTATTTGTATGTTTTTCATGCCGTACCGCTTTATTCCCTCACATATTTCTGGTGAAATTTAGCGTAAAATTGGAGGAATGATATTGTGTGAGTTTTTATATATTTATACGCCGAATTACAAAACTTTCTTAGCTCAAAAATCAATATTTAAATGAGACAAGTACCGTTGCAAAACGTATGCTAAAATTTGTTTCTTAATATGTTTTGTCTTCAGTGACGAAATTCAGATCAAAATTAAAAATTAATAATTTGGATTAAGATGAGGCTGATTAGAACACCATTGTAGCTTGAGCTACAAGATAGAAGGCGTTTCAGATATTCTTCAATTTACATCATTAGAAAGTTTGAGTAAAAATGAATATTATTGTTTGCTCAATCCAATAATATAATATCCTCTTTATTGTACACCAAATTAATATCTAGATACATCTTTATATATTATAGAACTCAGTACAACAGACGGTGTTTAGTTTTTATAATCAATCTTAATGTGTTTCATTGTATTCATATCTTTTTACTTTATTTTTATTAAGCAGTTTTTATGGTTTACGTTTCTTTCACAACAGTTTATACTGGTACTTACCCCCGTGCTTATTTCACGTGATATTCGAATTGTTTTGCGTGCAGACATATTTGCAGTGACTGCGGTCAATATCCTGATATTGGGATAATATATGTTTCGATTTATTTAACGAGTTCTTTAATATTAACATAAAAATTGAGTTTGGAAAGGAAATTATTTGGAAATATACCAAAATGTTTTGTATTTCACCAATTTTTATTGACAAATAATATTTAATTTATTCATATTCATGTTATTTTATTGTAATAATTATTATCTAAGTATAGTCTAGATTTTGGTTCGTGAGAGCTAATTTACATTTTATTGTTTTTCCGAATAGAATGACGAAATATTTAAAAAGTTTAAAAACACCTGTTTTTATGTTGTTAGTATACTAAAAAAATAATAGTTACTGTTCACCGTTGAGAAATTCTTCTCCCTAAAGTCAAATATATATAACAGACTAGGAAGCATATAAATATACTGATTCGATTTACAAATTAATAATCATTCTGTAAGTTACATAAAAGTTACAAGCTTAGTAACCCTAACAATTAATATATTATATGTATATATCAACATACTAATCGTATTGTATCGTAGTGATCAGATGAATAAAATAATAGACAAATATCATTATTATATGTATACGATAAGTGTACAATACAATTAAATTATGTGTATCATTGAGCCACAATATATGATACATAACTAAGGTTTAATAGTATAGATGAGAACAAAAAGGTGCGATTCCGATCGAAATGGCGATTGTATCGATATCTCATGTAAAAAATAATCACTGACTTAATATTTAATTGGAACATTACTGTGTTCAATCAACAAGGAAAATAAAATTGGTTTAGCAGTAGTAGTAATACGAAACATGATACAATAAACAGATAATCGATATTTCTTCGCAATAGAATAATTGTGCGTATTACATTTCTTTTATGAAAGTTAATGAAATTGAAAATTCTCGTCTTTGTCTTTGGCATTGTTAAACAATTAGAGCGAAGAAGGTGGCATTAAATCATTCAATTACAGAGCTGTAAAAAGTACATGTTTAAAGTAAAGTAATACTTGAGTGTTGTTTAAGAAATTAATGGCTTGACATGACCGTTATTGCACTGGGGTTAGGCTCACGGATTCCTTGTTAACAAGGAATGCGTCAACGAAAATCTCGATATTGCTGTGTGATACTATTATTGAAGAAACCGACAACTTGTTTTCAATATTTTATAAAGAAAAGACTTCCGTTAAAACAGAAATACCAGAAATTTGTATCAATCCTTAGGTACAGTTATAACCTTTGTAAATATTGTAACCTCAAAATGGTTGCTTAGATTTAGTGCCTAGCTAAATGATGCGGCGATTGCCGTGACTTTGTGATGTAAGTGATATACACAAAGTGGACTCTCCTTTATCTGTTTGTTTTATTTATAATCAAACAAAGATACTATTATTTATTTTTTTACAAAATATTACGACTTAACTTAATATCTAAACCTTACAATCATGTAATTAACTTCTATACTCTACGAGGGGAACAATGAACAAGCATCTAACATTTCTAACTAGTAGATGGAGCTGATATTTCATTAGAGCTTTACTGTAATAACACGGTGGGTAGATGGATTTAATATCCGCTTGAAATTCGTTGATCGCCGGCGGCCAGTAGTGGGACCCCGTGTAAACATGGGCACGTTAAGCGCCGGCCGCGCCGATCCTCGTGGGTAGTGTCGGGAGGCGAATGTGGGGCCACTACGTCGCTGACAGATAGAAAAAGTACAGATTAAATATATCTAGCATTTCCTAAGTACTCGATATTTAACCATCGTTGAATATAAGTGATGTAGTTCTACTCTTCAGTACTATTGTTGTGAAACAAAAACACAATCGATTTTATTCACTAGAAGTCTTCAATAGCTACCCAATAATAAAATAGAAAATCGGTTAATAAACATGGAAAAAAAGAAATGTAACTGTTTTAATCTTGCTTATTTATACATTAATAGAGTGTCAAATTGTTCTTGTCTTGTCTTGAATAATATAATGATTATATACTAGTATAAATGTGTGGGCAGAAATTTACATAAATACGGGTATAAGATGATAAAATACCCCCAAATAATTGGTATCTTTCAAACTATATTTTTTATTCCATCCATCTATCCATCAGCCTTAGAAGGCCCGCTGATAGACATAGGCCTCCCACTAATCCGCAAGTAATTCGGTCCTGAGCTTTCTGAATCCAGCTGTATTCTTCAGGTCGTCAGTCCACCATGTTGAGGGACGACTTATACTCCTTTTTGATTATTCATTCATCCGACTTATACTCATTTTTGTACTATAGTATTATTTAAATACTAAATTAATTTTTTTGCAGCTGCTTTTCCTGTTTTACTTAAAAAAATGCCTCACTTAATAATAACCCTTACGCAAACGCTATTAAGAAGAGGAGTCAAACGATATTGCTTCTTACGTCACCTTCTTTTGTTGAAACAGTCAGTATTTTGCCCGCAACACGCCCAAAATGATTGAACTGGTTTACACACGATAAGAGGGACGTTGAGCATATCTTAATCTGCAAAGTGAAGGAGAGGAGCGTGGAAGAAAGGGAATAGTATGGTTTCAGCCTAAAAACTCCTACATACTATGCCACCAACCATTCTGCCGGTGTACCTATCCGGCGGATAAAGGCTGCTACCAAACAAATAAGCAGCAGGTGTGATATTGGATAGGCCGAGCGAGTCCTGTGGGATAGTTCGCATTCAAACAAGGCAGTATTTACCCCCATCAAACCCGCGCGGCAGAAAGCAATCGACAATGTTTGGATGCCATAACCTCAAGTCTTTAAAAGTACGTAATATATGTTCATTTCATTCGTTTAATAATTAATGTAACGTTCTGGACGTTGGCACTTAATATTTTTAATACAAATTTTATAAAGCGAATAATATAATTTAGATATCAAAATTCTATAATATGTAACGGACTCTTTCATTTGGCGTGTTTGAATTCAACAGGCAATTTTATCTAGTATAAAATAACATTGTAGTAAATGAACATGAGTTAAAATAAAACATTACTTGACATTTCTTAACTTTTAATGGTGACTTGTTTATGTTTAAACCAGTTCTCATAATTATACGCAAGCTATTATTAATGGTAACACCTGTAAGTGTCATTTTATAACCTTACGAAGCCGACAGCGGTTCGGATTTCGCCCGGGAGCCGCGCTGGCTGATGGTTCACTACAACAGTACGTCAGCAACGTGATAGAATGAACTGAAACGATGGTATTGAATTTCCAACAATATTTATAATAAAACTGCGGTCAAGAAAAGTACTTAGATAGGTACTTTCTTGTACCTCATCATATAGAAAATTGTTTTACCTGCTTTAGTAATCGTTCTTGATTGTAGTATGTACTTTCAAACTATCGTCGTTGTAATAGCCTTACATACATATATTATTTAGTCATGTAAATAACTTATTTTTTTGTTTAATTTCAATCAGTGAGTATGTAAGACATTAAATACATATAAATAAATAAATCAAAAGTGTATACGCGAAACAAAAACGTTTAAAATGATGTAATTATAAAAACATTGTACTATAATATAATGTGGTTAAAACAACAATTTATACGTTCCAGTCTAATTAATTAATAAAAAGAAAAGTGTATAATTTTTGTTGTTACAAAAAGAGTTTCTTTATATAATCAATAACAAAGAACACAACACACAGTCGTTGTTTGTTAAATACAACACGACTGATAATTACACTTTTCTTTGTGTATAATGTACTTAAAAGATTAATTTTGTTAGATTAAAGATAGTGCAAGCTTTTGTCAGATGAAATATCGCGCGCGGAACACACACGTAGGTTTTATGGCCTGACGCACGGCATAAAGTGCGCGTGCACCGTTTTCAGTCAAAAACAACGCCATGCCACGACTAGGATAGTGTAGCCGCAGCCTAACCGCCGCACAGTCTAGTGCACAGCATACGGGACCCATAGAGACGAAAACTACGGAACAATAAGTGTTGAAAAGTATCGAAATGCTCTACTTTGTGAGCGCAAAGTTCTGTAAAGATAGTCAATAAGTAAGTCGATGTGTCACCTGTTGTTAAATTAGCCACGTCGCACACGGACGTTTTTTTCAAATTATTGCGTGACGCTTATTTCACTTGATGGTAAGCAGCGGTGAAACTCATGACGGTGTGCGCACTGATCAATTAAAAAACAAAATAGTTAATTACTTTTCTTTCTTTATAACTATCCGACTCTTTTTCCCGATTTACAAGAAAGAATTATAGTACTGGCACTCAAATCCCCGGCTGGATAATGATGAATAATTTTCCACTTTATTATAGCAAGATACCTGACACTAACGTCAAAGATAATACTAGTTATGTTTAATACCAAAAAAAATATTAGGCATTTAATAATAGTAATAATAAAAAAAGTAGTTAAGAGGTGACTCCTACGAAACTGATTTTGCTGAAGTAGTAGGGACAGTATTCAGCCAGCCCCACTGCACTACGTGTAATCATATTCTGCGGTAAATTTAAACAAGTTTGATTCAATAGCCAGATACTGTGAAATTCAGTCAAATTCACCGACCAGAAAACACATTCGAGTAATAAATATATTACACGTTCCGTTCACTTATATAATTTTGTTTCATTCTTGTTATATAAACTAGACACCAAGTAAAAATATTTTATTCAGTATGTATAAACACCTGTAGTGACATTATTATTTATTTTATTACTTGTATCCATAGTTTATTTTGCGACTCTTATTTTCTATAATTATCGTTATTATTTGTTTAATTATAAATTATTTAGTTACGCCAACAAAGTAAATACTACGACGTTTATAAACAATATCATTTATTTCATTGGGAGAGTGTTACTTCACTAATAAGTACAAACCATATTACATTAATGTTTTGATTTGAATATCGTATATATTTCCGACTATAGTCTCTATTTTTTTTTCCTTAACTTTTATAATACTGAATACAAGCTATTGATTAGTTATTTGAAAGTTTTTACTTATGCACTTTTTCTATTATATATTCTGGTTCTCAAATATGTTAATTTGTAATACAGTTATGCACGTAACTCATATTTTAAATACCAATCCACTTTTAAAGGCATGTAATATAAAAACAGCATTAGATAAAAGCATCGCATTATAAGATAATTTAAGTTTCATTAAGATGCAAGCTCTGAATGACTTGATATAAATTTTGTTGTTTACATATATTTTGCATAATAATGATTGTTAAAATAATATAATTATAATAACCACTAAATTTAGTACAGTCCAAATAAATTAATTATTATATTCTGACTGTTGTTATATCGCTGTATAGAAAAACAGACAACTATGTTTTGATGGGTTCTATAAATTAGTCGCATTATGTTTATCTACTTGGTAACGGTGATATTTTAAATAGCAATAAATTGAAGAAAAAGGTTGATATTTTCAAATTTTAAAAAGAATTATCTGGATCTTATCTGATGTCAACGTATTAAAGCCATAATATCTACAGCGATTTGGTTTGATGCTACTAGAAGCTTACTTTCACCAGACGTATACTAACCATTACAATATTATTACAAGCAAAAATTAACTACTTATTAAGTTTTAATAATAATTCTAATCTCTTAAGGAAAACGCGCGCGTTTGATAAATCAGTTTTTGAAATAGTAAAAGTTGTCCTAAAAAGTTTCTTTCTTATCGTTCGATAAATAACAAGTAGGTAGGTATTTATTTTGTGATTGTATCTGTTTTCCAGTCAATACAAGTTTGCAACAATGATTGTTACGCTTGGTCTGCTAGTCATAATCGATCGTTTGGTGCGTGTCAAATCGCGGATCGGTGTGCAACTGCATAGTGTTTTTGTTCTATGCGGTGGGGGCGTGGCGGGAAAAGTTGCACATTATTTACGACGGCCACGAACCCGATGCGGCGATAAGGCGCGTCGCAAACGCCGCGTCACGATCTCACTATCTTCCGATGCCGATATTGAGACTGTAATAATAGTATTAAACATCTTCGCCGCACATTCGGTGAGGCTGCGGAAGACTGCCCTACAGACTTTTCGATTGTAATCCACTGTTATGGAATTGCTGAGCAAATAGTAACGTTTCACAGAATTGAGCTTTTAACTCCACTGTGTCTACAGGGTTCAATCTAAAGTCTAGACGAAGTAGGTACAATGTTTACAGTTACTCAAAATCAATTAACATTTTCGCCATTTTAGAGACAATGATTTTATTTAGGCTTCTTCGAGATTAAACGATAACTTTATATATTGTTAAAGAATAGTTTCATTAAGTCTTTCACATTATTTGAAAATAGAGTTTTAATTAAACTTCTCAAAGTAAATTAAGATACCGAAATATCTATGACTTCATCAATTACTGCTTGCTGAATTTACTTCCGGTTTTTATCAGAAGTCAATTATTAATCTTGGCAAATCTTAATCGAAATGCTATGTAAACTTACTTAGCTATGCCTTTGTAGTCGATGAAGTTTGTCTACTGAAAAAGTATAGTTTTTAGCCATTGAAAAATCTTTGGTAACATTCATATTTCTACGTCATAATACATAGGATGAAAGAGGATACTATGATTTTTTAAATTACTATATTGTCACATAATTATTTAAAATGTGACAATATTACATTTTCATTGCAAATAGCAGAAGTTGATTTAACGTTCTGGTCACGTTGGATCGGTGGCCGAGAACCGTGACAGAACAAGGGTTTGCCCACACATCAAACGCTTCTCAGTATTCCTTAGCGCCACCTCCACGATACTTAAAAACTTAACCATCTTAGAAATGTGTTTGAAGGGCTTCAGTGCATATCTCCCATAAAAGGAATCCCTCTACGTGCGGCGCATGTAATTGTTGTGGACTAGCCGCTTGAGCTTGGTTCGCTCACAATGACACGTTCCTTATATTTTCCCTATATTTTATCGTATCTCAAACATTTGCTTTTTGACAGATGTTTTTACTCATTTATTATGTTCACTCCATTATTTAAAATTTTCTCGTAAATAGAGTTATAAATAGTGATTTAATGGAAAAAAATACATGAGTTTCGAGGATGCTATTCCTTTAAAAGAGTGAGATACACAGACAGACAGAAAAAATAATCGTACCTATATTATAATGAAATAGAAGCAATTCCTTCGTGTTACATCTTGCTGATTTTATAATTAAATTTCCAGCTTGCATTTGACTTTATAATAATGGCAATTTTTGTACTGTTTTTTATTGTTTAAGTTATTTTATTGTCACTAAGTACTTCTTCATTAGTAGTCCGTCCAACTAAGCGCTTAACGACACTAAAAGTACATTATTGATTATAATATATACAAAGATAGGTTATGATGTTAAGTCTTCAGAATCATGGTACATTTCTTTTAATGGATTAGATTTATTTGTCTCAAGTAATTAGTATTGAATAAAATGATATGTTACAGTAATAGTAATATTCTATCAATTGCATTAGGTAGATATGAAGTCTTTAATTTGACAAATGAAAATTATAAAAATAGAAGGTTCTTTCAAGTAATTCAAGTATCAAAGAAAAACATCGATATATACAATTCAACATGCGATGTTTTATAACTATGTTTTGAAATCATTTGTCATATTCACAATACTGATATACTAAAAATAAGGCTAGATTGATTATAATAAATTTCAGACTCCATAAACCTGTTTATCCTGACCGAATGATATATCAACGCCCTCCACAAATCCTTTGAGCAAGAACACGGAAATTTTACACACACATTTTCTTTACAATGCAAACAAGGCAAGACCAGATTTTTCAAATTCTCCCGGGATAGGGAATAAATAGAAGTATTTCATTTATGTTTTATTATACATTTTATTTTAGTTTTATTATTTGGCATCGAAGTAGATTGCCGTTAAAAATATTTTCAAGGTTTTTTAAATTCCCAAGGAAACGAATAAAGAGCACCATTATATGAACACGTTATAGGCTGTATGATAACGTCACATTAGATATACATATCTCAGCAATATTATTATGCGTGAATCGACTCACATTTTTCTATTTTTATCAGTGTTTAGAGAAGGCTAATTTTTTTGCACCTAACCTCGGATAGAACTATTAAAAGACTGAATAGGAAATCCAACAAACTTACCTTGTAAGTGATGTTCGATGATAATTATAGTTTATACTTAACTTATTTGTTGTTAGTGAAAAATAATTTTAGCTATGCATGTAAGTATTTAATAATAGTACGTGGCTTTTTGCAATATATGATTCCAAGTCACTCCATTTAATCTACTCACATATTATCCCTGCTCACAGCGGCATCTGTTTCCGACAAAATCTGGAAGTAACCTTTACAAAATTAGGTTACTTCGTCGCTGTCGTCCGCAAAGTAAATTCCGCGTGTGAGCCAGATAGATGGCGCTTTATACCCAAGTCCGTGTTTCATTTATATTAAAGAACTTTGTGATAAACGCGTCCATTAAGCGTATAAGAGAGGAGGTAAACGTTTTAAATGATACCTGGACTAATACCGGGTTAAATTACTAAACTTATTGTGAATATTACTGTAACCTAAATGGCTCATTCCACGCTTATTAATGGTAGTAATTGCATTGAGAAACTTCATACTGCTTCAATGTTGGTTATAGAACTTTACGTGCATTAAGTAGAAATACAGGTAAATATCTCAATTACAGAATGTTATAGATATAATTCGCTTGTTACATTTTGACAATACGTATTTTACATGCTTTGTTGTAAGCTTAAGATAATGATAAATACATTAAAAATGAATTGTTTAATATTTAGTGTTGACATGGATAATATTGTATGGTAGTATTAACAGTCTGGTTTCCCAGCGGTAAATTAGAAAGAGAAAGAAATCAGACTTATTTTTATTTAAAACCTCTTATTTAACTTACAACCAAAGAGGGTAAAATATTGCAAGCTGAATTGGAACTACTTCATCTTATTTTAAGGAATTGAATTTGTATGTATTGCTTAACTTTCAAAAGGTATACATTTTATGATAAGCATGACCTGATACTACTCTCAAGATTTGCTCCAGGCGAGGTAACTCCTCAATTGTGAAAACTACTGTTTTTTGTTTTAATGCCCTAATACTGTAAAATTCTGTTTTTAATTCTTAAAGTATGAAGTTTATTACATAACATTAACATGTAAGAAAGAAGATATTTATAGTAACCACATTAAAAAACTAAGAAAAATAATAAAATAACAAAAAAACATATACGAATATTTCATATAATTCTCAATGTTATTATCGTTAGATGCAAAATACTGTATAATTACAATATCTACAAAGTTGATTTAATATTTTTTATTTATGCTGTTAGTCGTTCGACCGGCTATATGGTTAGCAAAAAATCTTGCAAGGACGTCTGGAGTTGCTTGAATACTAAACCTAGCTACACTTAAACACATTCTTGGCACATTGCAACGAAGGTGCCATCTATTGAGAAGCGTGTACGATGTCACACAACACGTTGTGACCGATTCATCTTACACTTGTTTGTGAGTTTAGGTTGCAGTGTGTAAAGTATTTTAGCTATAAATAATTTTGTTGTAAACGATGTCAGTAGTGTTGGAACAGTTGCATTAACGAGGTCATCGAGAGGTCTCTCCGCTGAGCTGCGCCTCGCCTGAAATTCGTCTGGTGTCTGTTACGTAACTGCCGCCGGCGGAGCCGATTGATCAACCCTAAATTAGTAGACGCGGGGTTACAAGCGCGCGGGGGGGCTTACGGCAAACTAGGTTGGCCGCGGAAGCACACTAACCCCTAGAAAACTAGGGGTGCGAAACTCCTCCCCCTTTTCTGGTCACGAGAGCACAGCGATTGGTCCGCTCGTACAACCGCTCGCCCCTCACCCAGATTACAATCGGTGGGGTGCGCTCATAGAAATAGTACTATGTGCTATTCTATGTACGTATATAATATATGTATGTGTCAGTATATAATGTATGGGTAACCCTCAAATCGTGACATTGAAAACGCACTTTGCTATACACTTGCCCCTAATGGGGTAGCATTAGAACATGTTAGAGGAGAATGGTATGTTCGCCTAATTACCTAGTTTAAACTCACATTGTTTACCGGCATTGTGAAGGGTTTCCTTTCGTAGCTATATTCATAGTTTTGACGTTACATCCGAGTTCTAAGCATTTCATTTAAGCCAACTGAGTCATAAAGGGTTTGACTATTTGACCTAGAATTAAAACAAAATTATACTGTTAAGATTTGTCATGTTTTTTAAATAACTAACAATAAAATTTTAGATATTAAATTACATATAAATTCTTGAAATAATGTATAATATTTATAAGAAATAATTTGGATACCGAAATTTATTTTAAAAATCTTTAATATAATTTT
>DWPA01005012.1:0-12253 GCA_018251375.1 Calpodes ethlius | reverse complement strand
CTAACAATTTTGCGTTTTATTTTCTATAAATAACTCTGTTATTCATTCCTTTTTTTTCGATACGAGTCTCGATTTCCGTAGAATGGATTCTGTAATCAATATAGATAATTATGCTTATATGACATTCGCCACGTAGCCAACAACGCCGCGACAAAATGTAGCACAGCAACGTTGATGGTCGCAAATTTGTATGATACAGCAATTTCATTCACATGTGCGACATTTTGCAGTCCAGATGTGCGACGTCGTCGCTTTGACAGGCACCAGTAGGTATGCGCGACGTAGCTGCGACTCTACAAGACAGAATAACAAGATAAGTTTTGACAACTCAACGTGACGACATTTAAATGTCTCCGCTAAATAAATACAGACGATCTCTGCGTTACTAGATGCTCAAGGATTTTGTTTCTAATTAACTTGCTTAATTACAAGTTTGATTACATGTAACATACTACAGGATATAATATTTACTTTGTTTTTTCTGAAATTGTTGATGTTTCATTTTAAAGAAAACAGTTATGAAAGATTTATTTATAGCTACATAAAAAAATACGTGACAATGATTCACGCAACTAGGTCGAGATATCGGATTACAAAAAAAATATCGTGAACACCGGTATCATAATTATATGTAGGTACTTACACTGAAAAAATGATGCAATAACTATATTTTTGTCAATATTATGTAAGTAAGTAAAGATTGATGAATGATACGCGATATTATTATTTTGGTAATACCTAAATGTATTTTATGCATTTACGCGTACTATTACTAAAGAAACAATCAGATTATTTGATGTTTCACTTTCAATGCATCGAACAGCGCCTGTTTTATATTTAAACTTTATAAATAGATTGATATAAAATTATCAGTACCATAGTCATAGTACGATTGCGTTGTGCTGGCGGTCACGTGTACACTGTACCTACTATTAAATTCCGTGGTATTGTGGTAACGCGCTATCGGGTGACGACTGGGGGCTTGGTAGATCCCACCAATCAGAAGCTGCCACAGTCGAACGCGTAAGCGAAGGACAATGTAGACGGATTATACAATACAAACACGGGCCAAAATATTTTAATTATCTGACGAACAAACGGAAAATATGTAGAGGACGGAAAATATTAACCTAGTCATTGTGGTTGATACGACTCATATAGTATTTATTTTATTATAAAACACTTAGAAAATACATAAGATAATGTAAGGAGTAAATAGATAAATTATGTTTATAGGTACTTATGGTACAAATAACTCTTAAGTAAATTATTTATTTGTATGAGTTTATTTGTGCTTAGTTTAAAGAAACAAATGTAACAAAGTAGTTTTTACTTTTTTTAATCATTCGTTGTAGGATTATAGGATTATAAAATTAAATAGCAAATGATATGTGTATATTATAAAGATAATAGTACAGTATTTGTCGGTTGATGCAATATTGTTCAGCTGTTACTAACAACGTGACGGAATTAGACGCACGCGCACACCCACGCTGGCGTGTGTGTGCCGCGCCACACCTCCGCCATCGCACACACAGCACCCACACTGATACTTCGAGACTTTCTAACTGTGACGTCATTGACCTCCACGCGACTTTGCTTCATTATCCCCTAATTCGCGTTTCCACGTACTTGCCAAAATTTTCCTACAATGACTCAACCGTTAATTTTCAAACAATATCACGAATCCGTGATTATATAGAGGATTTTTATCTTTTTAGTTCTCAATCGACTTGTTATTTAAGATAAGGCTTTATACCTTTTTAAATCAATCGCTGTTCGTACGAATGTAAGAAGAGAATCATTGATTAACTTGACTAACAAAACAAACCTTTTTCTTAAAATAGACTACTCATTTTTTTAGATTTTTTTGTTTTCAATTTTGAAAAATCAATTAGTAATTCAATTCTTCGTTGTTGGCAACTTCAATGGTATTATAATCATGGAACGGTAGTGGTAACCACCACTAGTTGGATTACAACATTAAAAAAATGCAATCGGTAGTTGTAACTATCACTTGAATACCATTTCAACATTAAACAATAGAATTTCCACCTAAATTTCATCATGTTTTTTCATGATTGCCGCATTAAGGAATACTGACGTGATTGTCTACATTGATTCAAACTTGCTGATGCCAAAATGTTTAAACGGGATTCTTTAAAATGACATAGGTATAATTTTTATTTGCGAACCACAAACACTAATTGATAACCGAAGTTTATTAATATATATTTTTGTAAACCGCATTAAACCGGTTAAACAGTTTCAAAGATTTACAGACGAATAGACAAAACAACAAAAAAAAACAAATAAAACCTCAGTGGCGTTGTCTGTTTTTAAAAATAATGACATACCCATTGCTATACTGTGCTTACATAATTGAATTTGTATCGATTTTAATCGAATACTTGAGATATTGTATTTAAATTAGATTAAATTCTAAATTCGCTGCATTCAGAAGGCTCAGGACCGAACTGTTTGGCGTAAATTAGAGGAGGCTATGCCCAGTAGTGTACTTTCAAAGGCTGAAAGATAGATAGATAGAAATTAATTTTATTTGATATTGGTATTTAACACTTTTCGTAACTTAAATTAAGCAATCTTTTGATAAATCCCTAACGTGCGTGTTCTTGAGAGAAACTACAAGAAATTTCTGTGGTGTGTGTTTTTTCGACTTACAGATAGCACTATGTATATTTATGAAAATAAGGTATTATCTTTAAAAAAAACATTTCATTTGTAATAACCCTTCGTCATAACAATGCTTTTGACATGTGATTTAAATTTATTATAGGCATTTTTGTGAATTCTCACAGATTTTAGATACCTATGTATACTTACACACCCATATAACTAAGACTGGGATAACTAATATGATCCGAAACCACTTTGCAGGTACCTGCCTTATTTACCTGCATAACATCAGTCGCAACACATAATAATAATGAAACATAACAACTCTACAATAATTATTATATTTAATACATTTAATAATGCGTTGTTTTTATCAAAATTAAATGTAGTCGTAGTCAACAAGTGTCTTATTAGTGTCGGTGTTATAAATTACAATTTGCGTTTAAAATTATTATGTCAATTGGTATTATTTTAAAATAACTAAGTGAATGATTACATGGCAGCGTCGTTGATAATTTATAAAGCTAGCGTTCCCACAATGACTTCTTAGATATAAGGATCTTTTCCCAATAACCACATAACGCGGAAGTTGATTATTGAAAACTTAATTTTTATATTTATTTCATTTGTTTTATTTTATACTGTATAATTATTTGATATAGTTTATTTTATAGTATTGTTTTATTTTGTACAGTATAGATTAGACAAAATTAAAATATGTTCCATATTATTATATCGCTCTCACAGCCAGGCTTGTTCATGGTCAAAACTTATAATAAGACGGACTTAGTATGGCTTAAAATCTACCACATCATTAATTAAAAAATATATATATCTAGATGTATCTTAAAAAGATTGTGGATACTCATGACAACTGAATTCGGTTAGTATTATTATACTGATCAACATTATTAAAATTTAATGGCAGTTAATTTCTTTAAAAAGTAGAACAATAAATACGAAATTCAAGCAGGTAGGTAAATAAAAGTCCGCTTTATGTTGAGTTTGAAACTGAAAAAAGTTTAATCTTTGATTTTAATAAAAAATGGTATCGTTTTTTTGCGACAGTTGGGAAACTTTCCGCTATTTTTGTGTCAATGCTCCTAATACGCCACAGGGAGTCAGTTTATTTTGATACGCAGGCAAAATTTTAATTTTTCATCATTTTACCTACCTAGCTAGATACAAATCATTGAAATCTCAAGTATTTCCATAGAATTTAATTTTGAAACCAACTTAACTCACTGTTTATAATATAATATTAATCATTTCTGATTGAGTAGAAAAACGAGCTGACTGTCTTCTAAGGATTTATGGTCACCATTCGTATTTATCAGTCATAAAAAAACTAGGTGTACAAAATATAAAACCAAGTTTAACTTATAAGATTATCTCAACTTTGAATAGAATTGTGTGACTGTTGCAAACGATTATAACCCCGGGAATAACAGAGTTTCTTTAAAATAAGATAATTTAAGTTGACAATTTCAATTAAATAGTTAGTTTTATGTTTGTAATACAACGCAAAATCAATTCATTCAATTTAAAAAATAGGTTGGTACATCGTAGGTGTATAGAGTTTAGATCGCATACAATATTACCTAACTCTTTGGTAACATGAAGGCATGACCAGCCCATAGCTAAGAAATAAGCAATAGACCCTTCAGTTGACACTAGCTCTAGTTGATATTAAAACATTATAAGATGAGCTGGTAACATTGCCTCGTTCTTTGATTATCAAGACTACAGACTTCACCAAGAACAGGCAAAGCTTCGGTTCAAAGGTGTTATGAAAGTGTAATTATCTTCGGGAGGATAATGTGCTATTCTGACTAAAGCAATAATTTGTATGTAATTATTTATTTATCATTTGTACCTACAATATCAATGATTTATAGCATTACATTAATCGCAGCAGAACACTGGCGATTTTTTTCCAACATATAATTGGAAATTCATTTTGGAAAACTTACGTTGGAAAACGTAAGAATTTAAGAGAGTAACAGAATTCTTGCTATCGGTATACAAGAGAACAGTGGCGATTGGTACTCACACTTATTCGTTTAGATAAGGTAGGAATTACGCAGTAAATAGTAAGGTACCTAATACTTTAGATGAAAAGCATATCTGACACACACATCTCACATAAGCAAATGAAATTATATTATTTGAATTTAGAAGCAAAACACATCTGCCAGTCGAGGTAAATCTAATGTCATTACAAATCGGTACTTCACGTACCTAAAATGTACAGCTGAATAACTTTAAGGACATAAAACATTGTGTTTGTCCATCAAAACATAAGGAGAGATGGAAAGCCTATTTAAAGAAGGCGCCGAAGCGGCAGCAGGCTAGATTGATTTAATTGCTGCCGATCAACTGCGGAATTTTCCGACCACGACTGCTCAGACATATAACACTTACATATCATAAATATTTATTATATTTTGCACATACAGGTACGCTCATACAAAGTTAGAGATCTACGCCATTGTTTATTCAAAATAGATGCATATAGATAAGATTTTAGTACCTACTTTGATTAGTCACTTCAATTGGTTACATACGGAAATGGACTTTAGTACGTCTAGGTATTGAATGATACTAATAGCCCATTAATAGAAAGTATCATTACTTGCCTTAGGACCTAAGTTAGAATCAAATGCACACAGATATATAACTTAATAGTTATGAAAAACCTTCTGATTCTTCATAATAAGCCTCAGGGAGATCGTCCTTGACTGTTTTTATACTGCTGCAGTAGCGAAACACTTGCAAAATGCAAACATGAATGATACCTTCCTCATTTAATTGAAAATTTCTTTGAACAACCGCATTCAGAGAGATGAAGACTTTTATACTTTATAGTAACTTCAAAGTTAAATGTGAGTACAAAATGAGTATCTATATAAGAAGCTGCATGAAACAAATGATTGCTCAGTGATGTGAGGATGGAGTGGAAGGTGGTCAGGAACCTGTTGCAGTATTTGCATAAGTATAGTATGGCAATAGTGAAAGTAACTTGTGCCTCCACAAATCTAATCTCAACATCCACTACACTATAATGACCATTAATGCTTTAATACTATTAATGCATTCATGCGTTTCATATCATTAGTTGATAACGTATGTATACTGTATTATGTCTACGCGGGCACTCAGAAAGTTTTGAGAAAAACAAAAAAATGTTCCACCAGCGTCTATTCAAAATTTAATGCGTCTGGACATTAACATTTTCCCGTCTGCAAGAGGTATATCCACACGGTCTACTCAATCAATTAGTATCAAATTAGGATTGTAAAGTTAATGATCCTAAAGTTTTACCAGTATGATGCCTAGGAATTCCTTCAAGTAAAGCAAAGGTGGCTTGTTGCTCGTAGCGGCAAAATCTTCTACCAGTAGAGTACCAATATGCATTGAACCTACTTTGGTTTTTAAAGGAATTGGTACTAAATACCCCATTAAAAAACTGCTGATCAAAATGTTCCTAGTGTTTCGCGATAATTTTACTTTTGTACGCTTTGGTGCGTTTTAAACCTGCCATACTGTTAGCTGGCGCTTTATTTCCATATAATATTAATAGAACCAAGATTCATCACACGTTATGCTGTCATAAGCAGCAGGAATAATCTGCTTCGTATTTGTTAATCGTATCTTGGCACAATTCCACGCGCCTGCTTCTAAACATCGCGATCGGTGAGGGTGTAGGGTACCCAGCCAAAACAAGCCTCCTAAAGCGATGGCAGTTGTGTAAAATATCATGAACTTCATACAATTTGCAAATTGTGCTCAATCTCTTCATACGTAATATGCCGGTATTTTTTGTAATTTTTTTTCGTAACGGGTGTCAAAAGACAAGCACTTCGTATACGTCCTTAAAATTTGAGCAACAGCATTGAAATGAGTTTCAATTCATATGCAAATTACCGGTATAACTCATTATACCGGTAATATTTTTCGTCTTAGAATGATCTATATTGATATTTTGAATAACATCTTTAAACATATTATCGTGCACGCTACTCATGAATTTCTGTAACACTACTGAAAAATGATGAAATGTTATGCAAGTTACAATTTACATCATTGTTTCAACAAGTTGTAGACATTACTAAAGTAAGTTAATATTGGTACTGTTACGATAAACAGTATAAACTCTTTCGTTTTGTGAACGTGTAACCAACTTTATCAATTTTTTTTTTATAGTAAAGCATTTTTATTCAAAATTATACCTTTATTGATAACTATTCAAAATCTATCAAAATTATTATAGTGTTCAATTAGAATTCTTCACTAATGTGACTAAGGTGGTAGTAATTTGTAACCTGGTGATAATGTGGTCTTTTACTTTGTTGCAACTATTTTTCTAGCAAGTATTTTAGCACTAGTGAAATATGTCACCGAAAGCAAAAATATTTAAACTAAGTTAATGAGACCAAAATGTCGCACAAAAGCAAAAAAAAATCAAGTATTTGAATCTTATTTGACTTTACTGAATCCTTATTTTACTCTAGATTTGAAATCGGCATTAGCAATAAGAACTTTTCGCTTTTGTTGAATAAAAGTATATTTAATGTATTGTAATTTTTATGTTTGATTGCGTATAGGTTCTTATTATTCTCCACTAGTATTTTTGCAGATGAAGTGTTGTTGGTCCCAGAGTCCTTAACAACTGCACGCGGACAAAGTTCGTAGTAGTAATAACCAGAACCAACCCGATTCATTTTGCACAAAGACGCGCAACATTTCTCCGTATAGTACGATTAAATCGTAAGCCTCGTACTATAACCCATGTTTAACAAGATTCATCAAGATTGGTGTCACTGCGCTTTTAATTACTGCTTTTAATAAAATGATTACAAATGCGACATTAAGCTCAAATAATATGACAAATTAGAATACTAATTGAGAATAAATTTAAATAAAAATCTAGCTTAATCTTTTTAAAAATAATTTATAAACTACATATTATTTATTTTCATTTACGATGACACATGTGGAATACCTAATTAAGTTTTTATGGAACATTATTAAAAAAAAAATTATACGCCTATGGTGTAGTCTATATAGAATAATTTAATTTTCTTCTTATTGTGAAAACAACAAGATTGCAGTAAAGTGCAAAAATATAAACGTATAGGTAGATAATATGTTAATGTTAACGATTAATTAAAATAGTCTTTGAGCACGAGTAATTTGCAATGAGCGGAAGATGTTTAACGACATACAACTAATGTTATGTAAGTGAATCCTTTAGAGTCTAGAACATTCGCACTTCGAACAAAGAGTGTCACATTGCTTTCCCGCCAACTGAACTGGACGATGAATTTTCTGGTCTCCGGTCTCGAATTCCATTGTGTATACAGCCGATCTCTTGTGTGTAATGTTTCATAAACATCTATTCATTACTTTATCCGCTGTGGAATGGAAATTTACAAAATATAAGTGTACATATCAGTTATTTTAAATGTCCCTTCTAAAAAAGTACGTAATAAAACCAGTATTAGTTAATACTTACACAGAGCCCTCTATATGTAACATTAGCACAGATAACTAAAAGTATTTCGTTAAAAAATAAGTCAACATTTTTAGTAGTATATCTAAATATGTATTTATTCCATTACTAGCAATTATGTAATAATATGTATGAATTAATGAAGTATATATCTTCCTTGAATGAGATAAACAGCCAAATTCAAAATACCAAATGAAACAAAAATAATTTAGGTTTTAAAAACCTGTATTCTTGGAAACTTGTTCTACGTAATCAAGTCCTCTTTTAAATAGAATATCGATTATAGTTCATATAAGCTCGTCGTCGTCAAGAATCGATATTGAAAGATGTACAACCATCATAATTGTCGTTATCAGGGTGTAATTGAAGGATTTATTATGATGACCTCGTTGTTTAATCGATTTCAATGGATAAAGTAGGTTCAACGGTTGATTGGTTGATCTCCAGTGTACGGAAAATTATTGATAAATTCTAAAAGGCTGGAAACAAGCTAGATTTTGTATTATCTATCTGGCCCAAATATATGAATGTCTCAATATTATGTACAATATATATAGAATGTACATTTTTATGAAGGTACATTGCCAAACAAGCACACCTAATTGATTTTTTTACGAATTTAGAGTTGTTCTTGACCTTAGCGGCCTTATCAACTACACCCGGACAGAAGGCTGATGGCAAGTGTTTTAGCGTTATAACAATCAGTACCACCAAAGGTAATACCCATCGAAAAAGGCGTACAGCGTAACCAAAAACTTTTAAGTTAACTCTCGAAAACTATTTTATGATTGTCAAGAAATCCTACTAAAAACAAAAAGCATAGTTTTAAAAATGCATTAATAAATAATGCTTTAAACTTTATTTCAATTCTGAGTAAGTAGCAAGGTACTTGGTAATGGAAACCACAAATTATTTTCAAACGGCAAACCATTATAATCATTCCGTAGACAGGAAAAATATCATTGGTAGACAGCCTTAGATTCTAAGTCATCATTAGCTGACGCAATGATTATTCCAGCCAAGGCTGAATAAAGTCCAATGCATCGAAAGTACTGATTACGATTTGTGGTGAACACTTGTGATTGGCTAGACGGGGAGGCCTGGCCGGGTGTGGCGAATCGTGCCGCGGCCGTCGCGACCGACTCGGAGCCGCTCGGCCGCATAAATACCACCGGAGTCTCAAGGTAATTAACAGCGACAAAAAATTGTTACCAGGAACTCGCGCCATTTTAAATGTCACTTCATCTATTTGTCTTACTGTAGTTTTTATTTCAGTTTGTTTTGTTTCTAGTATCGCTCGTATGCGTTAGTAAAATATAAGTGGGTATACTTAATAAAATGTTTATCTGTAGTTTTTGCTTTGATACTTGGTATTGCTTAGCCTACTCAAAGCTAGGTCACGTTCGAGGAATTTTCTCGACGGAGCTATAAACATCATTGAAACATTATTAGCTACCTACCTATAGTGATTTAAGTATTTCTTTTTCTATAACTAGTTATGTTATCACTGTTTTTATAGTTTATTAAGAACAGTAAATAAGATAGGACTTCTGGCTCCTTTCTGACGAGATATTTTAATAATTTCTTATAATATCTCATTCTTATCAAACATGATATTTTCGTTTACTTTCAGTTTATGAACGCTAAAACCTGACCTAAAAGTTTTCTCTAAGGCCTTTAGTTTTCATATAACTCCTAATGCGTGGAATTTATTCTCAGTTACATAGGAATTCAAGCCTAGGAACTTTAAATTGAAATATATTGGCCTGGCGTTCTAGAACAGTCGTCAGATGCGACCTAGATAGGCTTTAGCAGTCATTGTTTATTTTAATAGACCTAGTTTTGTTTGGCTGACGTCATCCAAATAGGTAGGTATAACACCTTCATATCTCAAATTTCATGTATTGTACTAATTTCATTTATTATGTAAATACCTCAGGTTACAGAACTAAAATATTGTTTGATTATATATGTATATCCTATAAGCTTACAGTCTTAATTCTTATGTAAAAGACTAGGCTAGTTTGAGTTTGACCGGGCGTGGCGGCTGAAAAGTTTGATGGCTTGTATTTACCTTTACGTATTTCTTACTGGTAATGCTTCTCATAAATGGCAAATATCCTCCACAGTACACCTACCAATTTTCATATTATTAACATTATTACATCTTTAGTTATTTAGTTATTAAACTGTAAACAGTACTACGTCTATTACAATGAAATATTGAATACCGAGCTGACACAAAATTCCCCTTTTAAGTTTAATTTATGTTAAGTATCTACTATTTTTTGTTTTTGTTAGAATTTCATTCCCCTTCGCGT
The DNA here is from genome assembly GCA_018251375.1 of Calpodes ethlius. Taxonomy (NCBI): domain Eukaryota; kingdom Metazoa; phylum Arthropoda; class Insecta; order Lepidoptera; family Hesperiidae; genus Calpodes; species Calpodes ethlius. Next base: position 1,780 of record DWPA01005012.1, on the reverse strand, counting down.
TTAGTAAAAATAATAAAGTCTAACTACTTTAGTTTTGAATAATCTTTGTAAGAAATAAAGCCAAAATATATTAAAACGAACTTAAAAACAATTATACATAAGTATATCAAAGTTCGGACGATGTGTACTCACAGCAGGTAATATGTGTGGAACAATATTTGAATGTTACTGTTTCTAACGTTTTGTTAATTTGACGGTGGTTTGGAAGTCTTGAGCAACAATTTACAAACTGGCAAAGCTGGCAAAAGTTAGATTATATATGAAATAGAGACAAAAAAACATAAAGTTAAAAACGCTAACACACTCATACCCCCGCAGTAGTATTCCCTTTGTCGCGGGTGGGATGGACAACACAAATAACACGTCACCAACACCCATGACTCGAGAACCAATATTTATCTGTCACATAAATATCTACCCCGGCCGGGAATCGAACCCAGGACTACTCTCTTCGCAGCAGAGTCACTGCCGACTAGACTACGGGGCCGTCAAAGCTCAGCAAAAAGTAACTGCGATGTGGATGCACTGCGTCCTAAGATATTGAGCAGTACAAGTCAACGACAAGGACCAATACTGGGTATTGACGCCAGATCAAACCATCAACCACCATCAACCAATCAGCGCTCATATCAATAATTGTTTTATATGAAAGTGGTAATGCAGTAATAAAGCCGTGATGCTGACGATTATACCACAAATTAAACTGAAGAAAATGCGTACTTATGCCATGACTTGCTAATGATTGTTGTTCTAGCATTTAGTACATACATGACGTGAATGCAAAACATGTTTTCGTACAAATTTGCATCTGTATGCTGCGGTAGTCCAACGTCAGCGCACCAGCTCACACCTGTTGTCATTACACCTACAGTACCCGATGAATATGTAACCAGATTTTTGAGCACGGCCAATTTCAAGTCGATAATTGAACCGTTTACATTTAATATTAAAGTGGTTTCAATTGTATGCAATACCATGTTTACCACGTTTGTTATTACCTTTGGGCTATTAGAATAGAATGATAGCGCAGCGTTAGTACTGTATGTAGATACCTTGCTACCTATATTTCGTTTGCGTTATGTATTATTAGTCGAACGTAGATTATGCAATCATACAGGAAGTAAAATGTATTCCAAGGTTACTAAACTGCTTGTGTCAGTTCAGCTCTGTGTTCAAAATTAGTGCGTATAATAGTTTTAAAAACCTATACGCCTACATACAGATACATAAAATATTTATTCATATTAGGCAAAGTGTACTTATGCTTGCCATTTTAAGGGTAGAAAGTAAAAACGAAATCCTTATAATTTTAATTAAAGTAACTGTAAGCTAATTGCAAAATTTACCATCTAACCACCGTTTCCATAAGCACATGTACGAAATACGCGTAAAACCTATATTTCACTGGTCAAAATTTCAAAGAAATAGACATTACAACCAGGAAAAAGTTCAGTACTGGTTCCAAAAGAAACGTGTTTTACAACATCAAGGTTTTGTAAGTTCCTGTTTTGCAAGGTAACAATAAATAAATAATCGAAGATGAACACTCAGGTCCGATGATATTACCGTTTAATATTGTTGTATTGACGTATTTAGTGCTTTACAGGGTTTTGTATTTAATAAAATGTATGTAATAACGATTGCTACATTCAGGTAGAAGGAACGTAGCGATTATTGAGGCTGTTCTTTATGTTAAAACGTGAAACAAAATCTTTGTACCCCTTTTTGCATGTATTCGAACGGAGTACGAATTTTGGCGCAGTAAAAGTTTACATGGAAA
>DWPA01005011.1:0-12253 GCA_018251375.1 Calpodes ethlius | reverse complement strand
TTTCAACTCGTAAGCAATTATATAAGAAATCATTACTTCTTTTTGGCTGGTAATAAAATTACCAACAATACAATAACATAACACCAAAAGTATTCAATTCTACAAATACAACTACATTAAAACGTTTCAAAAATATACACCATCAAAAAAACTGAAAACAAAATACCAAAAAACATAATTACACGTTTTACATACATTACATACAAATCATTAACATAAACAATAGCCAAATTAACACTAGTTAGAGACGAACATGAAAGCAGTAACAAAAATCGTATAATAAACAACACCAGTAATTGATTCTTATGGCCAAGGGCTGTTTTATGACAGTGTGAACAGCGCGGATTATGTTCCTGACCTCGTCAATAATTATTTATGCGTGTAAGCAACAGAGCAGACGTGCGATTTCCAAGACAAAATTGCGCGATTTTACGACTATTTATTGCTATTTTGATTTGTATGAAAAATTACTTTTTTACTAAAAGAAGTTGATACTTGAAAAATATAACTATTTAACAGTAATAAGAAAGATCTTAGTTGTCTATCTAACTAAGGTAATGAAACCCAATTAATTTTTACTTATGTATTTCCTTCGTGTATTTTCAATAACTTGTTTGTGAATAATAAACCTTTAGGAATTCATTCAATAAAAGAAATTTTACAGTCTAGTTAGGATCGTTTTTAATGAATATACGGAATTCATTTTAATATTAAAATTATAATTCGTTATGTATTCAAATTTTAAAAGGTGCTTATAAAGGAAATCATTCGCATGTCACACTACTAAAATATCTAACTGTCAAACTTGTAAATTGTAAACTATTAACCTTTTTACATTTTTGATTATTGGTGACTTTGATAATCCAGTGTCAGATATTTTGACAGTTTAACTTTGTGCATATAATCTGTTTAAAACAATAAATAATACTAAGAATGTTGCTCATATAAAGTCAATAACAGAAATGAATAACAAAAACATTATACGTATTAGTAGAAGATTTGTATGTATATTTTTATGTGTAACTTATTAGTCTTAAATCTTTTCTTAAGTCTAAAAGTCGTCAGTCTGCGCAAGTTTTAAATCAACTTTGTTGTGTAGTCTGGACACTTGTTAAATGGCTTTATTAGATGCCCTTTCGGACTTGGGTACCCGATACCTATAAAACGCAACCTACCACAGACAGACAGCTTTTGACGATTATGTTTCCTTATCTTTATGCGGTTTTGTACATTTTAATGTACTTAAAATTTAAGACGCCCCGTATACACATTGCCTTGTAATGGATATTACTCATTAAGTTAAACTTATTAGGATATATAGAAATTTTGTATTCAATAAAATATTAAATATACAAGAACAGAAATAAATGCACGATATTATTATGCATTTTACGCCTTTTTTCGCCCTTTGTATGGATTTTGGTAATGAATTCAAACTTAGTAACTGTTTTAACTCGTCATTTATAATATTAAGCTTATACGCCTACTTAACTATACGTTTAAAATAAAACGCTTCACAACGCGCGGACCTCAGTTCACAATGATGTCATAATGTTATGGCGTTTCTAACATCGGCTTCGTTGGCTATAATTATACCTTTGATTACTTAACACGTATGTGATGTCTATCAATCAAGAAGCAATTGTTTTAGCCCATTGATCTATAGAGAGATCACATGTGAAAATTGTGTGAACGTACCATCATGCCGATGAAACTTGTTTATTATGAAGTAATTAAGCGAAAGGGCAAAGGCCAATATTGAGCAACATACGTTGGCCTTTAACGCACAAATTCCCGCAATGAGTCTTGCAATGAATGAGCTACTGGCGAATTAAATTGTTGTTAGAAGTTTAAGTCTTAATATATGTATAGTTGTATTATTTTTGGCGACATAAATTGGTTAAAATAATACGTTATTCGATTGATTTTTTAAGTAATACTTCGATGGTAGAAAGCATAATTGTGGTATCTCGAAAAACCGTATTTTACATCAGAGCCAAAAAACCATTACAAAAATGGATGTCCAAAATTGGAACGATTGTGCACAGATTCAAGCATTAATCAATTTTGTTTTTATTAAATTACGCAGAATTTTCCATTATACAACAGTAACATACAGTATACATACAGTATACAGTAACTGTATACAACAATAACTCAAAATAACATATTTTCGAGACACGACAATATCACAATGATTTTTTATTTTTATGCCAAATATACGGTCATGAAATGCATCTCTCATCAACAAGCAAATAAGCAAATTCTATTAGCAAGTAACTATTTCAAAAGATGAATAATGAAAAAAATGTCATAAACTTCCGTTTTTGAATTGATTTTATTCATTACTAATATGACATTTTTACTTAAATTATTACTTATTATTGTCAATAAGCTTTTCACGTCCGTTCATGCATTTAGACTTAACGTAAGGCTACAATTAAAGCAATTGTTGCTTTGAAATTTGAATAGCCTCTATTAAACTTCTGATATAATTATTATCGATCAATTCAGAACTTTGTGGCCAGTATAACGAACAGTATGCGCCAATAAAACTCGAAATAGGAGCTACTACCAATACTTTTTGCCGTTAAGTAGCTTTATTGGTAAGTAGCGTGGAGAATTCAGTTATTATATTCCGCATTGCCATTCATAAAATTCATAATTAAAATTATTATAATAGGTTGGAGCCACTATAAATTTTATTATTCGTCCTCTGCACTACTCGTCTAAGCTTCGAGGAGAAAGGCGAAGTAACTCGTTAATGTACGCAAGTAGCCGCAAAGCGAGAAGAGGAAGCACAGAGTAATTCAAATGGTTTCTTTGCACTGTCATCAGTAATCAACTTTAATCTGTTTCGCAAATAATACAAGATCATCGCTAATCAAGTAGGTACACCTTTTGAAAGCCGAAAAGGTTCATATTTTAAAAGGATGCCAGCATTATGACGGGATGTGATGACGTCACAGCGACTGTCAATTATTTTTTATCATTCGATAGCAATTCTTTTGTTTTGGTCAAGTAATATTGTCCAATTTTTAAGTTGGAATGAAAGTAAGATATTCTTATGTAAAACAATGATAGGAGACGGCTGTTTCATTAAAACCTTTCTCCAGACAAAGCGTTAAGGTGACGCTGAAATACAGCTTGACCTTTAGCTAATGCACCATCTACGTGATAGCCAAACCTGGTAATTAACCTATTACTGGCCGAATCGACTTGCTTGCTCCCACGATTTTTTATGCCGGGTTTTTATCGAGTAAGTACTACCCTACTACACTTACTATTTGATCAAGAAGCACTGATAATCTACGAATATTCGCAGTTTATATTGAATATATTCAAATTCTGCAATTGCTTTAAGTTAAGCGTAAATTCAAAATTAATCGTTATTCTGTTGAAATAAAACATCGTGAGGATAGTCTATACTTGCCGTAACGTTAACTAATAAGGGCATAGTGATTTATTATAACTTTAATTATCTTTTTTTTTCTAAATATTCTTAAAATAGAAACAATTATGACGACGAGGTCTTTGATTTTAAATTGATCGTAGAATACCAGTTTTAAAACTGTCGTTTCAACAGATACATCTATTTTAAATTCCTAATCAAAAAATATACTTTTAAAAAATCCTTTAATTAAGCCTTAATGGTCTATAAAAGACTTGATTCGATAAACTGTATAGCGCTTAAATAGTTCATAATTCGCCATAAGTATCTAAGAATGAAATCGTGCCTAACTTCTAAATCACTGTCTAACATTCTTAAGCAGGTAAGTTAAGTAATTTAAATCATGGCTGGTACTGACCTAGTACTGTATCGATGTAAATCAGCCCCATCTCTTCTCAGAAGTCACTGTTTCACAGCTAAAAGGTTTTCGATTAGATAATTATAGGTAATAGGGGTTGAGTGAGGGTTTTTGTAAGGGTAACGCATACCAATTGTTTGAATGTATCCAATGATTATGCAGTAGCCTGCGGAATGCTTGAGGCTTTTAGATATTGATCGGCAATTTTCTTGTCAGATTTTACTATTGACAAGAAATGACGTGTGATGTTCTATTTGGTATTCACACCTACTAGTGTTTGTGGTTTTGTGAAAGCCATTATCTTTTTTGTTAATAATAAGTAAAAGTTTCACGTCTTTGAAAATGGTTGTCATATTATTATTATGGTTATGTCGTATTTTACTAAGTATAATTAATTTAATCGGCATTATTTATAATAACCAGTATTTATACCATAATTAATAGTAATATAGAATAATTTTAAGTTGTAAAATTGAAGAATATATTATATTATATTTATATATTAAACCAATAAATGACTTGAGGGTTGACAAATTGTAGCGCAGTAATAATAAATATACCTCCTAATTTAATCATTTTAATCACCAGCATGGTTTAGTACAATGTTTTGAAGTTGGGTTTAATTGGCATGGAAACTTACTACTAGTATTTTTATTGATTTCACAAAAATATTTTGAGTTACCTTCAGATATAATTTTAAAGGTTTGAAATCAGAAACACTGTATTCGTTAAATGGTTAGTTTCAGGAATACCAACCAGTTTTTTTAAGGTCAAAACATTTTATAAACATTTAATATTTAACTTAATTTAGGTGGTCATCCCAGCGGATGTTATTATATTTTTTTTACCTAGGGTTTTTTTATAAATCAAACCAAATTATTTTGTTTGTTATTCAGCCGCATTTAAATTATCACGGAACGGGGAGCTTGGATGGATTACCTTGGCCATAGATGACAATTGCATCACAATAGAATTATAAATAGTATCTAGATGTATTTTTATTTAAAAAATAATCGTATCTGTTGGAGCATATCGCACGACGGTACCGTCTGACAAACCATTAATATTTTTTAACATAAATAAAAACGTAAATTTTCGTACAAAAGTTGAGCGCACCTATATATAATATTAAATCAGCATAACTCGAGGCTGTTTGTAAAGGCGTTTGTATAATTACGCTGATCGTTTCAAATTTAAACAAAGGATCGGTCATTAGGGCTCACTCGCGGGCTCCTGTTACGCCTTTTTGTCGAAGTGCGCTCGATTACCCACAGGTAATGTATCGGATACGCATCCATGGACAGCTTACTTACAGGGTGTTCAAGAATATATATTATTAGTAATATTATTATATTAAAAATACTTGATGGTAAAAATATAATTAGATTTTAATTACGATTTCTTAATAGATAAAGTATAATATTCATTAAAAAACATTAGATTTTTTTAATTAATTTTTCGACTGCCACAAAATAATATACGAATAATAATAATAAATACCGCTACACACTCTTATCTCTATGCTAGGATTGCCCGAGTTATAGGAGCCATCACAACACACAAAAACAAATATAAAATAAACATACTCATAAGTCTAACCAATCCGCGTTATTCTATAACAATAATAATAAACAAAATTTAATGACAAACAGAAAAATAAGATGTAGCCGTTTTCTTAGACAATTTATATTTAAAGATATTCACATATCTTTAATGTCTTCTTTCACAGTGAACTATAATTTATTAATTAAAATTTATCTTTAAAGCTATGAAAACTACAAATTCACAAAATATCTTTGATCCCAGTAAAACAAAAACCAAAGGAACAGGATAAAACAGAACATCCTATGTAAACGCATTTCAAATAAAATACATCAGGGTTGTCAAAAAGACGTAGTGGTCACGTCAATCAACTAGAGAGTGTAACAAAAAACACGAGCTCGCCAATTATTGCACGTTGCCCTAATGGGTTTTGCCTGTACACTGATTGCGAACCAATCTATTTATCAATACTCTAAGATTAGTTTTTATTGCACTTTAAGATACGGTTGTAAAAAATGTTTTAGTACGGCTAAAGAAGATATTTGCTCATATTATATTACAATTTGACTAACTTGTTAACTTTTCTTATGACACAAATAAAAAGGTAACTGGTAAATGTTTAGTCATATATGTTATTATAGTCTTTAAGAACTTTTATTTAACTTGTAGTGCTTGATAGGTTTTAGTATGCTTGGGTCAAATGTTGCAAACTGTATTAATTTAGAACAACTTCCTCTTATCCTACGATATTGAAATTTGACACATAGCTTTATTTCTTCTAACAATGCATATTTCTGATGTTTCATTTAGGGTTGCACTTGGCCGGGGATGTCCTCGATGGTGAACAGCAAAGTTACTAAATTAATTGCAAAGTAGAAAGCATGATTACAGTTATTTAAACTATAACCTTTTAATTTATTTCTAACTGTCCTTATTTCTATTAAACTTTTATAAATACCAAGTTCATAAACAACGTATTTAAGAAACAATTATAATAGCAGATGATACAACGAATAATAAATAAATTTAGTTTGCGTTTCAATAGATTTATTCAATCCTCTTTATTTCATATACTTATTGTATCGGAAAAATCCAATCAAATCACAGTATTTTACTGAACGAAATCAATAATAAAAATGAACAAATTACCCACATATTCGTATCTTTTTAACTACACATTTAAAAGATAAAGATACCAAGAGAATAAAATTACTTACTACTTACCGTCCGACTTACAAAACAATGAAATAAATAAAAGTGTGAATAAGCATTAAAGTTTATAAGTGGTATAAAACAAAAGTATAGTTACACGCACTTAATTACGGATATCCCATCTACTGAGTTGGACTACCTTGTGATTCCCTAATTATGGGTCCTAGCTGTCACTTCAAAATCTTCTGCCACTAAAGGACGTTTTGACAACCGACAAAAATTTTAATTACATGGAAGCAATGTAATACGCCAACAGTTTCTGAGGTGAGAGGCTCGGTTAGTTAGATTTACAAGGGCAGCTGTTGCAAGTCAAAAATAATTAGGTAACATTTCTATGACATCTAATACAGTTTCATAAAAGAAATAGTATTTAATGTTCAGATTATCAAAGCAATTGATAGTCTAGTGGTTCGAATCCTGTTGAATCTTGCCCGCACCGTTAATTTTCAAAAAATATAAGGTCGTATTACAAAGTTAATTATCACGTGCTTCGGTAAAGGAAACATTGCGAGGAAACCCGCACACAGAGAGTTCTCAATAATGTTTTCGAATTTGTGTGAAGTCTACCAATCCGCACTTGGTCTACCAATCCAGCGTGGTGGACTATGGCCTGTACCCTTCACATTGTGAGAGGAGATCCGAGCCCAGCAGGGGGACAGTTACGGGTTGTGATGATGATAATGATATTCAGATTAACTGTAATATTGTTTATTCGGCAAGTTTTTTTCATAAGTCCAGTTAATGTAGGCTATAGCAATGTTTAACTTCACTCGAACAGAGATATTATACAGATCATTTCAGCCACCCAATATACTCGTTGAATCATATACGTTTATAAATCTTTTTTCAATAGCAAAAACAGGGTTGCCTCTTATTAGATTATAAATTTAACAAAAAGCACCTGACTTAACCCTTAAATGCGTGCGGAACAAATTATACAATAAGAACAATAATTTTGTCTAATCTCATCCACTAAGACCGACTAAAACTAGCCGCGTTATAAGCCATTTGATCAATTAATTTCAAAATTGTAAACGCGTGAAGGGACCTATCAATAAAATTTGTTTTTTAATTATACTTTATTAGACCAAATTGGCTTTGTTTTTTTAAAGGTACGCGCCGTGGATACTGTTTCGACGGATCCTTTTGTACTTCTATCGGTTCCATTGATGATTTTATAAGGTCAATAATCATTATTGACTGTGATCATATAATTAACTAGTTTTACTGAAGGGTTCCAAGGGAATAATAATATTAACAGGCTCTGTTTTCACCGAAGAAGTTTCGTGTGATTATTTTATGAGTTTCTTTTTTAATCTTAAGCTGTTTAATTTAACTAGACTCATTTAAGTTGCATTCTTATCTACATTTCAAAAATTATGTCACAGCTTCTGTGGAGTTACGAGTATAATTGTATAATTCCATTGTATAATCAGTAAATCTTTTAGATTTAATTGAATCTGTAGTGTGATAAAAGGAATGAATAGATTTTAATTTCTTGTATGAAAAGGGCATTGTCGCAAGTATAAAAGTTTACTAGTAGATAAATATTCGTCACAAATAAAACTAGTTACACGACGTCTACAGCATCAAGCGGTCGAAGAACTTTGCGCAATTAATGCGATTATCTCTTTACGCTACTAAGGAGTCATGACACGCGCATGATCAACGATACTGTTGACTTTCATTATAATACACAGATTATCTTTAGTTATTAGCATCTGAGGCTCGTATCTTTGTAACTTCTAATTTATTATTTTTTTAATTATTACGGATTATGCGTCATTTTGATGAAGATTGTGATGTGGTAGATTTTAAATAATCATCTCCTATTTTTAATTAAATATTGTAACTTTACTACCAACATGTACTCAGTTTTAACGTTTCATAACTATACGTTTTACATACTACAAATTTCATAATTTTGCATACCTACCACAAATTACGCAAACCAAATAAAAGAATTCTAATTGCATATCTCCTTCGCAGTCAAAATATACTTATACTGGAATTGAGTCGTAACGAAATAAATAGCATTATCAAAATATATGATTATACGAATTTATATGCAATGTTGAAGTAAAGATTTCAAACGAATTATCTTTATTACGTCACCATACAGCTCATGTACAACGAAGGGCCGTATAAGATCACCTTTAGATCGTTATTTTATGCCAGCCCATTTTATAAAACAAAATATGTCGCTTTTATAGTGAATTCCATTAATTCAGGAACACCAAGGTGGCCTTTCGATAAGGTTGTTTTGACATGTTGTATTTATGCGGTGTTGAGACACACGTCTTTATCTAAATTACGGTTTTGGAAGCTCCGGACATATCTATTCAAGCTCCGAGGGCAATTAAGAATGTTGTCTCGGTTTGAATAGACGACTTTATTATAAAAGCAAATAAATATTTCCTAATCAAACGCAGGTATTATGGACGGCTGAATGCTTTTACGATCGGCGCTGATTGGTATAAATATCTAATAAATATGTATAATGTAATCGATGCAGTAATATTCGGCCGTTCTAATACCTATATGACATAATTCAGTATTCCGCTGTTTCAAAATGTTATACCGAACGTATATTGAAATGCCACTCCTTAATAGATAAACTGATGACATAAATAACTAAATATTTACTTAACCACATTCCACAAAATTACCTAACCCAGTGCAAACCATATTGATTTTGTAAATTGAAGGTAAAAAGTACTCGTTTGGTTTGAATAAATAAATCTAGAATAGCTAGACCCTCTTATCGTTGTTTTGCAGGGCTTGGCCTGACGAAGCCTGGAGTATACCATACTAAACTATAAACCTAACTATATTCCACCAGTGCCGAATGTTAATTAATGACCAACCTTAGAATCAAAGCTTACATAGCCAAAGATATAAAATGGAATTAATTACAAACTGAATTACTAATCGTAAACTGTTCTACTTGCTCACATTATCAATCTGGGCCTAGAAACTTCCAGTCATGTACTATTGGGATATGAATTACTGAACTATACAATTAATCATAAAAAATCCATCATATTGTATATCACTTATACAATAAAAAGTCACACCTCTAAACAAGGCTAAAAATAATCGTCAAAAACCAAAAACAAAACAACATCGCTCCAAACCACAAACACTTGGTGGAAATTTTAAAAATTCCTCGCAAAAACAATGCGATTCCGATGCGCGATGCGACAAATTAATTTCGTTAATCAACGGCGACGCAGTGCAATGTATCACGGGGACAGCGCCAGATAACATTAGCGTGAAATACGACCGCCCGAATATGTAAGGGAACAACACGCCAGTGGGAGGGTTAAACGTTTTCTCGTTTAGGTATTGCAGCGATTTTTGTTTTTAGGTTCCAAATTTAAAACAAAAATGACTACTTTTTATACAGACTTCTATATTTTAATAGCGCGTGACAAGTAATTTCAAATATGGAATATACCTACAGTTTTACAGCCCTATTATATTATTTAGTGTTACATTGAATATTAAAAAAATTATATTGTATTATGTTATCAGTCAAATATTTTTATGAAAACATTCGAGTACGACTAATGAGTAGAAAAGTCATATTATGATAAGTAGCCATTTTTGTTCATGGTCATTAGTAACATCAGTAAGAAATGGCATGACTCAATTGGCCAAATAAGAAGTGGAGGATCTCTATATCACCGGCTCTCCAATATCTCAAAACACATTAAGGACACTCAGAAAGAGATCTTAGAAGAAACCTACCATAATCCAAAAGTACCGACAGGATGACACTACCCGCGGTGTGTAAAATCCCATATACCCCTTCAGAGGATGAACGACATCACGCTTGCGGTGCGACATCTTGCTTGCGGTGCGACAACGTGCTCGCGGTGCGACATCGTGCTTGCGGTGCGATATATGTAGTTCTTTCGGTGCGACATTGCACTTGCGGTGTGATATCATTCTTGCAGTGCGATATCATACAAGTTGTTTGATGTTGACCACTTACCATCAGGAGTATGATTACGTCTATAAATCTTTTCTTATAAAACTTATTCTATTATCTTTCCCAACACAAAATAGATACTAGAAATTAAACCCAATTTATATTCACACTTCACACGGCACTATTAATATCTCTCGACAAATCGTTTTGTGTGACTGCGGGTTCTATGTCATCGTGTTGTGTGTAATGAAATAAAAAGATTGAATTTAAAGTATTTAAAATTTAAGGAATATTATTTCAATATCTCTTATTCTGTTTCCAGTTGTCTCTATTCAACACTAAAGTTAGTATATAGATACTAAACAAAACAAAAACAAAATCGGTTGACTAACAGAAGTGATCTTAGCTAATTAAATACTTGTACTTGATAAATTTGTTAACTTGGGTACTTCTCATTATGTTAAACGAATAACGATAGGGGCTAAAACGACCCCCGTCATTCCTCTATCTATTACATTTTTTTTTCTTATCCCTAAATAAATAAAGTATTCATTATGTATCGTGTTATCCAAATATTACCTCACATTTAAAATTAAACCCGTAGGGAAACCCACGCCGCTCTCGGAGTTCATCAAGACCAATTTTATGTAAAACGCTGTATTCAAATTTGTCCTAAGGCATATTCAGACCGGTGTAATCATCCCGCCTATCTAACCAAATGACGGATCACTTATTGTTCCCCAGCTACCGGTCTTGTTAAGTACTTTAAAAGGACCCTACTGTTTTTAATATCACTCTAAAACCGACCTTTCTGTATTATGTATACAGTATTTATTTGCGTAAGAGACACGGTAGTTACGACATTTTAAAAATACGGACGCCCATTTAGAACGGCTACTGGTGTTACGTTTCGTATAAAAGTCAGTTTCTTTCATTGCACTTTATTGCTTGTTGTATAAAGATGATATTTGTTTGATAACTTTTAGGAAAAATGTTTTGATGAAAAAGTTCGCATTGGTTTGAAAAGAGAAACGCGGAAGAATGTTCACGTACCAACTTTCTGCTTGTTTTTTTATGAAATGGACATTGTTCGTGGGAGGTCAGTGTGACATTTGAAGATTTATAGATGATGCAAGTATGAGAGGTCCTATTCAAAATCGCTCTTAATAGAACCGAATAAATTCTGTTTCGGTTGTACAATAATTGACTTATCGCAATTGTGTTCCGATCTAAATGATGTTCTAGGTTGTCGGTTACATTTACGCACTTCTGTTCTCAGAAAAATAACCGCATCTGGGACCATAAGAAACATAAAATTAATAAATATAAACATTACGCACACTATACCATGCATTTGACACACATACACATAATATATACACGCATATACTCTTTTGTTTAAGATAAAAGTGTAACTGAAAAGAGACATAAATATGTGTCAATATATTCTGTCAATGTGAAATAATCCTTTGATATTAAGATATAAAGTTCAATTTCGAGCGAAGGGCAGGTGTTCAGTAATTTTAAGTACCGATAATAAGTAGATGTACATCAAACCTTAATTTGATTGAGAGTATACCTAATTTACATTTACATCAAATTACAATGTATTGTTTAAGCAAAATACATGATGTAAACTTCGTATCATTAGCTTGATACTTGATTTATTAAATATTAATTTTTTTTTGTTCAAATCTCGATATTGCAAGTAATATTAATAATATAACCTAGGGAAGAATTTATACATGAGCTG
>DWPA01005010.1:0-12254 GCA_018251375.1 Calpodes ethlius | reverse complement strand
GATTTACAATTCTTGCATTTTTATCCATGTATCAAATCCCGACAAATGTTGTCATGACATTGGTATGTTTTGTATGTAATGTAGTTTAAGACTATAATTAATTTTATGTTGTTGTTTTGCCCTTATCTTAGTGTTCAAAATAAAGAGAATATACAAGTGTGGATAACACGTTCGTTATCTATAATTCGTTACAAAAAAGTTTGTTAGAATTAATAATGAAAGATGGAATTCTATTTATCAAGGAAATTATAGCGTCGAATTATTCTTGTCATTTTTCACAGTATGACAGACTAATAGTCATCACGCACATTTCTAGACTAGACAGGGATACGCAAGTATGTTTGTTTAAATACTTTGTGATTTTATAAGCGCTCAATAGAGCTTTCATTGGCTCATATAAACAAAAGAAGTCATTCGCATATAAATAAAATATAGAAAATATATTCTGCATACATTTTACGGTAGTTAGTAATACAGGTTTTAAACACGGGGTGTCTGAAAAAAAAACGTGACTGAATATTTTCTGATTACATTTTAAATTGTTTTCTCTCGAACTAGAACGAATTCCACGGAATTTCATACAAGTAACAATAACTTTCTTTAGCTCGACCTCGCTGCCCTTACCGTTCGTTAAATTTCTGCTTTTTATGGCTTCGGAAAATACGGCAACTTCTTTAGATTTATTTGAAAACGTCGATTACTGAAAAGTCATTGTAACAAATTTTATTGGCATTAAAGCAAAACAAGTATTGTTAAAAAATAGAATTAACGACATCCATTGGAGAGAGAATTAATTTTGAAATAAGAAAAAAATATTAATTTGTTTAGTATTTTGAGGAGTTCGAAGACAGGAACTCTGTAACATCTGATAGGTAGATGACTGTCAATAAATGTTGTTTTTCTCTGTTCTTTTGTTAATCTGTTTAGTACTAATAGAACACGTATATACAGTTATAGACTATTATTAATGTATCCAAAACAAATACTTTGGGGAAAGTTTAAGAGATGAATGGGTATATTTTTCAACATTTTAGATTTGATAGATAGGTAGATAATAATAACTATAATTAATAATTTCGTAATGAAAATATCCCTCAAAGCTGACAACATTCATCTCTGTTGTTCAAGAGGGTATTTAAGGATCGGTTTAAACTGAAATATAAATAAAACCTCTTAAGCTCGCATTGTTATTTACGAACTGGTTGGAATGTATCACAAAAATCCAATATTTTTAGTTATTTGATAGAAACCTAATCTTTTTCCTTGACTTCCTAGTTTTATATAAGTAACGAAAAGGTGAAACTTCTAGCGTGAAAAACCTCGCACCGCAAAAGGTGAACACGACAATCACGAGATGCGCCGACATCCCGTTGGACACAAATACCAAGGCAGATAGAGACAGCAGCGAAACACATGACGACAGACAAGGACGGAGATTATCCGTGTGTAAAGACTAGGTAGATTTGGTAATAGCAGAATGGAATAGTTTCATAGGTATAATAATTAAAGTTCAACTTTCCATAGAACCATTATAATATCCACGACTGAAAACTATCTTGCTAAGTAGTAGTCAAATTGCAACTTTTCAATGGAGCCAAAACAATCATAACTTCTGAACCTATCCACGCTATTAACTATTTTTTGGAACAGAGGGTTCCTGTATAGCCTGCTGCAGGTATAAATCTCGTGTTTTTAACTACTTACAACAAATATTATGTTATATAAAATTAAATTACGTATGATGTATTTTTTGTTCTATCTATCTATCAATCAGCCTTTAAAGTCCACTGCTGGATATAGGCCTCCCCTAATTTGCGCCACTGAGGCCGGTAAATTTATTTTATTTATTGTTCATCGACCAAATATAAAACTTAGATGAATCGACGTAGTATTTTCGGTATTATAGCTACTTACAGCAAAATTGCTGTCCGTCGTTGATATATACCTAGAATTTTTGATATCTGTATAAATAAGACTATTCTAGTTAGGTTATCCGTTACGAAGGATTGCCTAGGCAATTTCACATACTGCATAAATGCAAGTAGTGACCGCGAAGTAGTTTGAAAGTAAGTCAAATCAATTATCACTTGCTTGCTTACAAAATCAATCGGTTCAATAGCAGATTTATTTTAACGTTTAATTATTTTATAGTTTAAAAAAGTACAAATAGATTTTTATAGCACAATAACGCAAAAGTTTAGTACTTGTTGTATACGATTAAGGAGTTTACTTATGTGGAACAAACCCAGAGGTTATAATCAGATTTTACTTATCATATAAGTTAAGTTTGTATAAGTATAAAAACAAATTCCAACTAACTTCAATGTCTATCAATAAAAATATCACAGTGTTTATGTTGTTTTACATGTCCTTACCCTCGTATGCACAAAGCGTACTATGAGGTCTCACAGTGAAATAAGGATCGATTGTTTAACAACTTCACTCTATTTTCTTGAACAAAATCGGGAATAAGAATCATAGTAACAGAAACATAAATTATTTATTTAATAAAGAGCCTCACCGACGATATTCCACAGTATTTTAAAATAGGTGAGACTTACAATTAATAAAACGCCGTGTGAACATGTCACTTACAAGAGCGCACATCATTAGAATAAAACATAAATATTTACAATTTATTGAGAACCTTCAATCGTGTAAGTATATCATAGTGCACTCATAAAACGAAGCCAATAACGTAAACATACGTTAATTACCGTAACAAAACCCTGCTATTGTTAGGACATTCAAGACAATGTCGGCCGGCTGTCAAAATAATACAAGAACAAATTGTAAAGTAACCGTAAAACCCTTCGAAGTAATCGATTGCAGTTATCCGCCGGTTTGCACAACTGTGCTAACTGTGCTTGCCGTGTGCAGTTCGACTTCTATAATATTATGTGCTGGTTCAGTGTTTCTCAAAGTAGACGATACAGGTCGCTTTTGAGTGCTGGAGTTTAAGACAGTGTGATTGGTGTATTAAAGTTTTGGGATAACAAATCGACGATGTTCATGTATCGCATATATTTTTGTTTTTTTTTTATTCTTTAAATTTGTTAATTTTTTTTCTTTTTTTTAATTTTTAATTTGAGGACCAGTCTGAGTGGCGCCAATTAGCGGAGGCCTATGTCCAGCAGTGGATCTTTAAATACTCATAGATAGATGTATTTTTTTCCTTTTTTGCATCAAAATTTAGTTTTAAATTATGAAAATCGCACCCTATTTACTGTTCACAACCCAACAACAAGTTTAATGACGCTTGAAAAATAATATATACAAACAGTATTAAGAAATCCAATAGTTCACAGATTAACTACATCATACACACACTAATAATAAAATAGGTAGGGTGTAGTTAGAGTTATATACTGTTAAACGAAATACCAGACCAACCGGTATTCGTACAGCACTACGGTAGCGAGAGATGTTCCCATCCCTAGCGGGAGTTCGACAGGGAAATTTTAGCGCGCTTTCGTGGGTAAAAGTTGTCTCGTAAATAAAGTGTTTTATGAAGAATAATTATTTTGCTTATAATCTAAAAAGCGATAATTTAAAAAGATATATGTTAATGCTTGCCAATAATCCCTTTGATAATAAATGACGACGAAATCCAATTTGAATACATGTTTATAATATACGAATGCAACAGAAACTACTGTTATAATCTTATTCAAACACGATTCTAGATCAGCTGAGTGCATGTTTTTCATATCACAAAACCTAAAATAAATAGTATACGAATGTTATCGAACAAATTTTTCAGTGTTCATTGTTAACACAGATTATGTCATTATTTTTACACAAAACAATTACCATGCAGAATATTTAGTGTAATCAAACACTACTTTAAATATTTACAATAATGAAATTTGGGACCGATGATACAGAAGACAAGACGACAAGAAATTAAAAAATAACAAATCTCTCCTTCAAATATATATTGGGTTGGGGAAAAAGTCTTTTCGCATATAGTATGCATAAACGTGTAATTAAATATTTTTGGCTGTACCATTTGTATCTGGCTGGTTTCGGTATCATTAAAAAGTTAAAATCTTAAAGAAGATAACTCTGAATTCAAATTAAGAAAATGTGCGATTTTCATTTGTTTTTCTTATTGTCAAAATGAGTGAATCTAATGAAGAAATTCGTTACATTTTAAAATTCTATTACAAAAAAGGTAAAAATGCAACGCAAGCCGCGAAAAAAATTTGTGACGTTTATGGACCTAGTGCAGTTTCTGTGAGAGTAGCACAAATTTGGTTTAAGCGTTTTCAGTCCGGATATTTTGATGTCAAAGATGCACGTCGCTCCGGTCGCCCGGTTACGGATAAAATGGATGCCATTTTTGAAAAAGTGCAGCAAGATCGGCATGTCAGTAGTTACGACGTAGCTGAAGAATTGGCAATTGACCACAAAACAGTTTTGGCGCATTTGGGAAAGGGTGGGTACACAAAAAAGTTGGATATTTGGGTACCCCACGAGCTTACTCAAAGAAACCTAATGAATCGTGTACTCATTTGTGAGTCTTTATTACGTCGTAATGACACTGAACCATTTTTGAAGAAGCTGATAACGGGTGATGAAAAGTGGATCACGTACGACAAGAACGTACGAAAAAGGTCGTGGTCAAAGGTCGGTCAGGCTTCACAGACCGTGGCGAAATCCGGGCTAACTCGCAATAAGGTGATGCTGTGTGTATGGTGGGATTGGAAGGGAATTATTCATTACGAGCTGTTACCACCAGGCAAGACCATCGATTCTGAACTCTACTGTGAACAACTGATGAGATTAAAGCAAAAAGTTGAGAGAAAACGGCCAGAATTGATCAATAGAAGGGGTGTGGTTTTTCATCACGATAACGCTAGACCTCACACATCTTTTGCCACTCAGCAAAAATTAAGAGAGTTTGGCTGGGAGGTGTTAATGCATCCACCATATAGTCCTGACCTTGCACCTTCAGATTTCCACCTGTTTCGGTCTCTTCAGAATTCTTTAGGCAGTGTCAAGTTAGCATCACGCAAGGACTGCCTAAACTACTTGTCGCGGTTTTTTGATTAGAAGCCCCAAAATTTCTATAGCAATGGGATCATGTCCCTACCTACAAGATGTCAAAAAGTTACCGAACAAAATGGTACCTACATACCTTAGTCAAATGTAAAAAACTTTATAAAAAAATGTTTTGAATTTTCATATAAAATGAGAAGAAACTTTTTCTCCGACCTATTATTATGTATTATCTTGTGTATTATAATGTGAGAATACTATTATATCACAGAGATTTAAAAAAACTACTGCTACAGTAGAAATTACTCTATGTAAAAAAAATATTTTCCTCCATTACTCTTTTCTAAATAATACAGTATACGACAGACTTTTATCACGCTACTTACCTACTCTGTATCACTCAACCACAGATTAGTAACATTAAAATTCTTCTCAGTATCAAACCGTTAACATGAGTAATGGGATTTTTTCCGGATTGCTAGTGAGTTAGTCCTCACTCCGTTACTCCAATCATAAACATTTGTAAAATTTTTAGAACACTACTGGTGTTACAAAGGACTTAAAGACCTGTATACCTTTGCATTCGAACAAAAAAACAAACCACCTGCACATCGCATTATCTACAGAACGTTATTTATTTAGAAAGTTACTCGTTACTCGATTCGTTACAAAAGCTTTCCGTGTGTGAACATGTTTAGACTCACACTTTAAAAATATTAAAGTACGTACTTGGAGCCATAGCCACGCTCTTATTGTTGCCATCTCAAGTTTTTTAAAGAGCAGTCACATAGTAAATTGAACGACTAATTTGGAGATAAGATTGTCACAACAAAAATTTTACAAAGGAGTAATGGAGTAAGGAGATTATAATTTGTTGCTTCTGCATGATAGTTTTCTCGTTTTAAAATATTTTTATTTTTCTCTTTCGTACGTTTTATGTATTATTTTTTGATTATATTTTTTCCAACCTACGTAGTTCTTTATACTTTTAATTTAAAATTTTATAATTCGTCTATTGCTCATTAATATATTATTATTTTTAATTTTAGAACCTATTAAAATCAAGCTGATGGTAACCCTTCGCGGACGCCGAAATACAGAAAATTAATTCCAAATTTTGCATACACAGCAAAAACAATGTGAAATTAAGATGGATAGTCATTAACAAATCCCGTAGACGTAGTTCAAATCTTCTTCGCACCATGATGGACGATGATAAAAACAGGATTAAAGGATAATAAATAGCGTCGGAAATAGAAGATCATGGATAATGGGAACTGTTCATAACAGCATCTACATACAATCGAGTCATTTCAATAACTATTTACAGTGACATAATTTCACCGGTGGATGTATGATGAAAATAAATTACGTATTATGATGTCGTGAGTAAATGTTCACGCATTTCATGTTGGTAACATTGCTATAATTTATTTTAGAATAAGATCATGCTTGAATTGCAACTGGTTCAAGCTGTAATGTTACGTCGTGTATTTTCATAAATCATTTTAAGGTACATTATTATCTAAATAAATTTAATTTAAATAAACGCTCACAATTCGTATGTGTTATGGACATTTGTGTTGTGTAAATTATTACTTGGTCGGATATCGAACCCGTATCCTTTGCTCGTCAGAAAAGCCTACAACTATTCAATTGCGACACATTTATTTTTTATGTGTGTATTGTATGTTAGTAAGAGAAAGAAGATATGCTGTCTCGTTTTTAACGGTGGTTAATTGTTTTCATTATCATCTCAACCTAAAACTGCCCCACTAATAAACTCTTTTCACAAAGGGAGGAGGTAAAAAGGTTTAGACCACCACGCCAGGCAAGCCTGCATTGAACTTTAAGAACATTTTGGACAACATTTATGAGGGATTGTCAAGATATTTTCATAGAAAACAGCACGGTTCGAAAACTCCAGTTAGAAGACCGAATTTTAGATCATGTAAAGGCTAAAGAATATTAATTCAATTTTAATGTTTAATATTTTTTCTAAATCTGCCATTGCTTTATTCTTATGAGAGAATTTTTGGAATCGTTTTAGTGATATGATTGCCAATTTTTAATAGTAACAAAAAATAATTTTATTATCATTTTTAACTCATAACGCCTAGACAGTTTGTCAATAACAAGTTAGCCTAAAGTAAAGCATAAAAATATGTATGTGTGTCGTAATATCGTGTTCGTACATCGCAAACACGCACACAAGCACACAAGCACACAAGTGTGGAAATGTATTAGTTTTTTTGATAATGGAAAGTACCTAACTGGAAATTATATAGAAAAAGATAAGAATTTGTTTTTCTATATATACCAACATATTTATTTTACCAAGATAGCCTCTATTGGCTTCCTTGAAATGATTACACATCACGTACCTTTGCTTTTAATAATACAAGCATGTAATAGGTTGTCTGGAAAGTACGTGCCGATTTTCGGTAGATGTCTTAGACCTGACTGAATATATCACAATTATTAAAAACAAATGACATGTTGTACTGTACATATTATAAATAAGATAGCTTCAGCCATATTTGAAAAAAAGTTTGGTTACGATTGGTTAATTTCGTCAATATTTGAATGAGCTGCGTTTTAATTGTCGTAAAATATCGGCATGAACTTTCCGGACAACACAATAGTTTACACAAATACCTTAAGTTCTGTCTCTAAACTGTTACACATCCTACATTACTCTACATGAAATGAATGTCAGCAAATATATCATAATTACTGTATTGTATATTAATCTATGTCACAACAGAAGTCGATCGGATATATTTAAAATAAACTGGATAGTATGAGTAAGCTACAGATAACTGACCGGATGCAAACCAAGATAGCGCTGTCATCGAATACCAGCAGCGACCACACGTGGTCGACCGTCAGGGTATTTACCACTCCTCGCTGTACAGTAACATGAACTTTATGACTGCGAAATTGAATATGTACCATCCGCTGAGAGAGGATAGAGATAAATATAATGTTTATTTCAGACACAGGTCCTTAGTCTTGTTATTTGAATTAAATAAATCATTACAGTGAATAGTATCAGGCGTTACTTTGCGGAAATCCATTGTCATCAAGTTATTATTAGTCTACTTTGCAACAATCTAAGATTAAAAAGGAAGCCGGTATATACTTCAAAACATGCGTGGTACTTCCCTCCCTCTACCACCACCAACATACATACCACCATCAACACGAGTTTCGCTCCGAACCGGAGCATCATCAGGGTAAGTTGACTGTACGATAGTTAGATATATACCGTCAAACATTTTAATCGCGGATTGTTGCAAAGTAGACGGATGACTAATGGGATTACGACTGGTTTGAGTTTGAGACTTCCGAAGACTGGTGAATGGATTTAATCAAAAAACAAAGTATTTGATATTTGATTTACAACGAAATCTTAAGTACTTATATATTGTTTGGTGGAATATTACGAATAGTTATAGATGCCAGATACCAAAAAGCATTTTATTCATTACATTTTGAGGCTGTTCACGGAATTCGATAACCGTTAGTACAATAAAAAAATATTTATGTCAGGTTTTCTAAAAAGTTTTTAGTCTGTATCTTTACGAGAGCTTCTAACAGTATACTTAAAAGGGAGATAAAACAGCAAAGCACCTTATTTTCTCTCATCATTTCAAGTTACCCATTAGGGGTACTTTTCTAAGTTCATTACCGAGCTATGGAGAAAATAATGGACGTACTTGAGAGAAATAATAGGGCTTGGAAGCGCTAAAATGTTCGTTGAGAAATCAACAAGTAATTTTATATAAACAAAAAAAACATTTTATTTCTTGTCTATGTTGAATTTTTTTGTTGTCACATAATCATAGATTCGGTATTCGACTAAATAAATATTACGTTAATACAGTTATAATATACAATATTACATTAAAAGTAAAATAATAACCTTAATAATAAAATAGTTTTTTGCGATAAATACACATCGGTGCTTTTCATGAATCAAACTTTTGACACACAAATCAAAATTTAGACATTTTGACTAACACAAGTCTTACTGAGCATGAAATAAGCCTGAAATAATCAGAATTTTGCTTTGTGATAGTATTCATGCGAAGCAGCGACATATAGTCAAACGTTCGGCGTAATATTTTAATAAATCACTGTTCGTATGGTAATGAGCCAATGAGTAAAGTTCCCTCTGACTGCAACGGTGAAGCACGATTATGAGTAGACTGTGCATATTTGCATCTAGTCGTCATTTACTGGAACTGCTACGTAATAAGAACTTATACCACTTAAGAGACTTATTTGCATTGTATACCAATAGAGGACAAGACTGAGATCGGTTGTATTTTACTTGCATTTAAAACATTATATTTTAACATATAAAAGTACAATAAAAAAAAACCTTTAATTTAGTGAATCAAACTCTGATATATAGGATGAAAGTATTTGCAATACTAAACAAACGAGCCCAAACTCAATGGAACTGTGTCGTTTTATTCTGATGTTCCAATGGCCACCTTCCAGTTCTATCATCACATCAGGTCGACGACTCTAAATTATTGTATTGTCATTGGATATATGTTAGTATGCAAAATTTCAGCTTGATTGGGCATCAAGAAGTGGTTCAAATCATCAAATCAGATATTGTTACTTAAATACATATAAACAGACAGAGTTGAATAAAAGTATGTTAAATTGTGTATCCTGTGTAGAGTTGATATATCTGTTTTACTTTAAACTAACTTATCTCATTTAAGTAAGCCAACGATATTTTTATCGAAATCCAGTTCTCCGTTAAAAAAAAGTTTCCCAGGTTTACTATAAGTACTTGATGTAATATAATCTATTCTGTCACGCATTACACCTTATCTCCAGATTTTTCTATTGACGGTGATGACGTATGACGTGTATTCAAACATAATTTAGTCATCATAGTCATCACCAAGATTAATCACTCGTATAAATGATTGACACGAACAGCAATTGATCCTCTACATTTTTTAACAAGTAGACTCTTTAATTATAAATAAATTTAAGAACGTTATTGTAATATTGAAAGAAAGAACAATGCTACATCATTTTATTAAATGCTGCATAAAAACTTATCCGTAAAAAAAAATAACGAGCGCGAGTCTTTCAAACGCAAATGTTTTTGCCACAAGTTTTGTAAACCACAGACAATCATCAAAATCTATAGATAAAACTTGTGTAAACGAAAAACATTAACAAACAGATAGAAACAATATTAAATATTCTATTTAATTTCTCCTATCAACAAGTCTTCATTTATAGCGTATTATGATAACAAAGTTAAAAAAGGCATAACAAAATATTTTCTATTTAATTTCTCCTGTCAACCATAAATAAGGCATCCTGTCTTCAATTATAGCGTGCTGTCATTACTCACATATATTTGTGTTAATTTATAGCAATCGCATTTCCAATGAACGTGCTAAATCGTACTGGATGCGATTTGAGCGTGGCGCAGTTCATTAGCATCGAGTACTGTGCTGTGTCTACTCTGTGGCTGTAAATGACACTGGCAGCATTTTAGGAACCCGTTGCTGTATTAAGGTGCATGCAGATTGATGCGTTTCGAATTTCGAACATTTGAAATTCCAAAGTTTCAAATGTTTATATGACGTGTCTGTCATTGAGTGCAAGTCAACTGCACAATTCATCATCATCATCATAGTCATCACCTGGGATTTGTATAGTATCATAACTTACCGTTAAATGAGTGGTTACGTAGTTATCCTGTTTTATATAATAATTGGTGGAAGTTCTTTACCGGTGTGGATGTTCTTGGTCGACGCAAATGAATTAAATTTTAAAGAAAGAAGGAGTAATAGGGACTTACAGAAACGGTTTTAGTTTACCGATAAGTACAAATCAATGGTTTAAAGAGACAACTTACCAAGACCTCATGTCGACAATGATAACGAAGAAATATAGGTGAACGAAAATTGTGATTTGCGGTAACTGTATATTGTTTTGAATAAAACATACTACAAGAAAACAAACAGTACCGAGTATAAATTTAAAACAAAGATGAAGTATGATTTCTATAAGATTTTATCACCAATTTATCGGTCAGGTACTTTCGCCTTTTATTGTTTAAAACTGATTTAATCTTTTTCTTTCAACTTAAAGTTTCTAAGACAATAACAGTTAAAGAAAGTCATTCATATTATTGCTGCAATTATATATCTTTCCAAGAAGCCTGTCGTTAATTTTAGTGGCAATGCCTAAATGCGCCTTAATTAACGCGATAAAACTATCGCGTTTAATGTAATGTACTTAATTACGTTCTATACAAGTTTTACATTCCGTTAATTTGTTTACCCATTAACGTGTTAATTAGCGTGCTAAATTATTGCTCGCATCTTCGTGGTATTATCATTAGGACATTAATTAATGCGCTAGCACGCAGAAAACCGTGGGATTCGGCGACCAGATCTAGCTCTTAAACGGGTACGGCTACAATAGATCAAATGTGGTCGCAGTGGCCTTTTGGATCCGTGTCTCTTGCCCTATTAATAAATAATAATAGCACGCAGATTTGGGAAAGACAAAAGTTTTAACTGCTTGTAATAGAAAACAATTGAACAACTGAGTAATTATGATAACTTTAATATTCAAGTAATCCGACAAAAGTCCATTGAGTGCGGTAGGTTCTTGTTAAAATATTTCCAAATAACATCGTTCACATGTCGAAACATACATTCTGTGTACACACCCTATCAAAACAGGTTTCAAATTCACTCTCTATTGATGCACGATTTTAAAATAAATACCTTTGCGCAACCACTAAACCACTGGTTGAAATCAAAAGTTAATTTACAAGATAAAAATATAAACTTACACTTTTATTGTACACCATTAAGGTTTTAAATTATTATTTACTTCTAATCAGCTGTAAGCGTATATTTTCTTATTTTTTCTAGAACAATATATTATGCCGTATTAATATTATAAACAATGTGGTTTCGCGTATTACATAAAATTATGCCTATGAATCGTTTTTTTTTAATTTCTATTATTTAAAATACTTGTTTTTAATTAATTTAGTTACTGTAAGTTATTTCTACAATCTATACTAATATTATAAATGTTAAAGTGTGTTTGTTTGTCCTTCTTTCACGGCTTAACGGAACATCGCTATGGCATGATTTTTATTTAGAAGATAGTTGAGAGGACGACGAATATTATGGGCTACTTTTTACCGAAAAAGAACATCTTTTTGTGGAAAGATCCATCAT
>DWPA01005009.1:0-12256 GCA_018251375.1 Calpodes ethlius | reverse complement strand
CTTAAAATAATTGCACTCGTGACTTCTTATTTCAAATAATCGGTATTTTTATTTTATTATTATTATGTCGGTAAGATAAAAATATATTATTCATATTTCATCAGTAAATAATTTCCATAGTTATCAGTAAATATAATTCCAAAAAATTTGATGTACTGAAATTAATACCGAGCAAAGCTCGGTCTTCCAGGTACTATTCATTAAACACAATTTTAATTATTTTTTTAAGAAATAATTGTAAATTTGAATTTAAAAATATTAAACATTTATGATTAAACCTTTCCTCTGCGTTGGCAAAATAGAAGCCAATAGCACACCACTAGCTTTACGGTTATCAACGAGCGAGTTATCACATGCTAAGTTAGTTTAGCGCACTACTAGATTTTTTAACATTTTTTGTTACAATAGATACTTACAATTATAGTATTTAACAAAATTTTTAAATTTCTTTAGAACTCCTTTGCCGTTAAAACTTTTTGTCAGTATTTTAATACTGGTAATTTCTCGTTAATACTGATCGTCTACAAGTCAGTGACGCAACAAAATGTCGCCAACTGCTCACACAAACGCTCACAGCGACGGCACTTGTCGTAAGGTCAACGTATTCGCAATGTAGCACGGTTACTCTAAATATTTGTGTTACTCATTCTTTACTTCCTTTACTCAACTTTCGGTTCCTGAACCTGTTGAAATGCGAATATGCTAAAGAGTTTTGGAACCGTAACTTACGGCTTTTATGTTTAAATAGCCATTTTATATGGTTAAGTTGGTTGTAGTAATACCCCAGGACGGTAATGCTGCCTTATATGTCTGCCTTGAAAGTAATAGAATGTTGCATAACTTTATACTTATTATTTTATCAATATAGCGGACTAAAGTATATATAAAATCAATATAAATTTTTATTAGTAACTATGTATATATATATATATATATATCTATGATTGTCCTATATAGATTATAATAATTATATTAAAGAGGTAATAGAGCATTTGGACGTAACTAAATTCATGATGTTGATTTTCGAATTACTGTGACGCTTAACAAAAACTTATTTTTAAATTCACCTGCAAGCTCCGAAAAACTTTAATTAAATTATCTCATATCTCATACCCTCAAAAATATTAGCCCACGTACAAATTTAATGAAAGTTAATAAGTAAATTTCATTGTTAAATTAGTATTTTTTATTGTGCATGTATTTTTATTCTAGCACGCTAAAAATTAACACTAATTGTACGAAGAGCCAATTTAAAGTAATTAATAACTAAAGCAGCTAGTTCTCAGAATATTCTAAATTTTTATAGTGTATATATTATTCAGATATATAATAATATAAAGATAATAAAAATAGTTGCTTAAGTTTTTACTTTGTCCAAATTCTCAAATTTTAAATGAACATTGTTGCTTAAGTTCTTACTTTTACCGTACTCTTGGGTATTGAATAAAAATAGTTGGTTAAGTATTACTTAAATTTAACTTAAAATGATAATAGATATAAGAGTAAGCCACTTATATTTCCAAAACCAGTTAATGCTGCGAGTATACCATAAAAAATCGCCTATTTCAGAACGCTATAAATCGTGACAGTAAAAGTTAGCTCAAAATACCAGCTAACTTAAAAGTTCAATCGTTATGTAACCCACAAATTTCGAAGAGGTAATATTTCAAAAGTTATGATTTTAAAGAGAAATCTAGCTTTGCGGGTATTAAATGAAAGTGGACTGTTTATATTTAAAATATGATTTCGCCAAACGATGCTTGTCTTTCCTTTTTAAGTTTCATCGGTTTAAAGTGATGTTTTGGAACTCTTTTTCTTAACGTACGCCATCTTGGCTAAATATAATAAAAAATATAGTTAAAATAATATCAATATACTACAATTAATAACAAAAAAAAACCTTTGAGTTTAGTAAATTACACGTATCTAGATGTGTTTATGAATGAATATCAGAGAAGGCATCGAAGGGTAAGTGGTCACTACTGCCCGTGGACATCAGTCACTCCGAAGGGACTCACTGATGCCTTGCTCGTCAAGAAGAAGGCAGAGACCCTCTTATTCCACCTACTGGCATCACTATCAAAATTCGTAAAAGTATTTCACACATAAAGTTACAAGGATTTCTATTCACGGTCCGTATTTGTCAATATTTTTCGCAATTTGAACCATTAGGATAGCTTCTACGTATTTGGCAACTTTACTCAGAACTCTTAATTGAGGAAACATGTTCGGAATTTACAAATTTTTCATTTGGTTGTAATTTCATATGAATGATTGCTTAACTAAGTAGTGATTTATGTGGGGGTTTGTTCGAATCTGAGATCACAGGTCATTAAAAAGATACAAAGTAATAAAAATCTTGGCAGTTTTATGGCATGTTTATAACTTCCTAGTGGAATGATGAACATAACAACGTATCCCATTGACTTGAAACATCGAAAATCAGTAATGTATGTATTAATAAATATAATTAATAATAAATATTATTAGTGATGTTCATGTCACCCACGAGACAAAGAATCCTAATGCAAAAATATAAATGTTTAAGCCTTTACATTTTTAACTTTAAACTTAATTGATTTACGAAATAGACTGTTCCACTTCTGCAGCAGCAGCAAAACTTGTAACTAGAACACAGATTGCTGTTAAAGAATTAACTTGACAAACGTTACAAACTGTAAAATATTAAAACTGTAAAATCAAGACTATATCTATAATAAAATCTATAGAAAATCGACAACCCTAATCGCGGACGTAGTGGTCTGTCGCTTGGCCCACAAACGACCGGTCGCGAGTACTTTCTTTCGGGCCTTCTCACTTCCGTTTGCACCTTCTACGTGCTCGAACAAGGACCTGTCTCACCCATATACTGCTGGTCGGTGCTACTCTGTAACGAGGCTAGACTCAAAGCAGTCGTAATGGAACCAGATGAATATCATTGACATGATATAAATATAAGGCAGTCAGACATTTGTTTTTGAAAGCACACATTATTATACACACTTTATTACTCATTAGTTGATCATGAGTGTCTCAACTACAAATGTGATTATCGTTATATAATTTTTGATTATTCCTTAAGCTTATTGAAACCCTCATAAGTGGGTCTTAGCAACAAACTTGTTAGTATTAAGTAGGTTAGTTAAAATGCATTTCTATTTAGAACTGATAAAGTTGTATAGGGTATTAACATCTACACATGTATATATTTATCGGTCAAAGTTAAACTTCCTCACTCCTGATGTATTCTGCTTCACAAAAAATGAAGCAATAAGATTGTATCTCTGTAAGTGTTTGAGATCTGTGCTAGTTTAGTAAATTAAAAAAAATACCTTTGCTACAATTCACCCACTTAACATGTCACTTCCTCTTCTAAAATAACTTGATGAGATTTAAAAATTCTCGCACGAAATGCGGGATTAATTAGTGCCATTTAAATGTAAACAGAAAATTTAAAATTTATTTTGCCGATTGTCGATGATTACTCATAAATGATAAGTATCTGGTAATGACACTTATCAATCGGTTATATTATCTTATAGACATAACGATAATTAAAAGTTTTGCGAAATATAAATCAAGTGGATGAGTTTAATATGAGTGTTCCTAGAATTCATAACCTGATTAAGAAATTAAATAACACAGGTTATACCTTTTTAACTGTTAAATAATTTATGTAAATAATGTTGTAAGTAATTATGTGAATTAAACATAATCATTAATGTGAATAGTTTAAGCAAATGAGTTTAAGCCACCAACCCCTTTTCCTGCATACTTCAATACAATAGACCTGCTGTAGGTCGTTGTGCCTTAAAGTACTATATTACTTTAGTACCTACCTTTAAAGTCGGTCGGGAATTATAAAGATTCCTGCCCATCCCTTTGGTAACATATAAGAGCTTCTAAAACCGTATATGTGTACATTACAGTTAATAGACATATTCACGAATACCCAAGTCTCACCCATTTCTAACAAGTACTTTTCGTTAACCATAAAAGACTATCTATTTTACCAAGAATGGGCTCAATAGATATACTTTTTTCTTTAATTTTTACCTAATTTAACCCTCCATGGTAATCAATTAGTGGTATTTATTCACTCTCATGCTACAGAGATTGTAGCTCATCGATCACAGTTATTAACGTTAGATAACAAACGATATATTGAGTAGTTTTGAAGTCGCATAAAGGCCATTAGGTTGGCAACTGAATCAGAACTAAATCAGGAAACTGAAATACTAGACGGGTCTTCTCATTTACGAGGTCTATAAAACCCCTTGCGTGTAGTGTCACTAATCGTAAAAGTCACTATAAGACATTCAGGATACAATTACGAAATTGACAACAATAATTACGCGTAATATTTCATAGCACAAGTTGTGGATAGTGATATGACGTGATAGTAATTACTACGTAATTGCTATTGAGTAATTAAAACTGAAAAGTTTAATAACCTTTTCGCGTAATAATGTGGCTATGAAAATAATCGATTGTTTTTTGTATATAATTGATATTGATTACGTTTTTTACATGATGAAGAAAAAGAACGAGCGTGCAATGCTGTTCATATATCTGGGACAAACCCAGAATAAGACTATAGGAGGAAATGTATAGTAAGTCCTATTTATATAAGGTGTTAATAAAAATATCAGCTTTTATACATTAGTAAGAGAACTGTGAACCTAAGAATAGATAGTGTAGGTAAGTCGTGTTAGTAATTATTAGTAATCGTCCAGTTAGTAATTGGTAGTAATATGTCATATTCGAAGTTGGTCACAGTTGCCTTGCTGAGATCAAATAGTCCCCTCTGTTGTAAGTGTAGGGCAATCAAGCGCACTTAAGACCAGAACGTAATTACTTATAAAACAATAATTCTATAAAGTAACAATTTTAGTACTGTAATACAAATATAACGCTCACTGACGATAGACTGAGCTGATACATAGAGACCAGTATCTATAATATAGCTACAAAACAAAAGTGAAAGATAGTCTACTCCTAGAGGGACGCTATATGTTTACTAACATATTAGTGAAAGAGTATTTTAATCAGTTGTACTTATTTCACCTCGAAATTGCTTTTCAACGATTAAATAAGTACTGGCCATTTACTAAGATAATAATGCGTATTGGCCTATTTAATTAATCATAATATAATCTCTACTTTGTAGAAATGTTCCGTTTGCTTCATACATTAGACTTCAACGAGATTCGATTACTTAATTAAGACGATTCGCTTAATCAGTTGTCACCCTCCACCATATTAATTACAGAAGAATTCAAGAAAATTCATATTTTTGTACTACAATAATGAATAATAAGCATGTATTTAACAAAGGGCTTCACAAATTAGTTATGTTATCAACGCCATCTAGTGAGTCATACAAAAATTAATTGTTAAGGTTCATTTTGTTATCCAGCGGTTGCTTCCAGTTGACTGTGTTTTACGTATTACGTTCTCTCGATAGTTCTTCATTACTCTCATAGATGACGTTGATCTAAATTTCCAGTGGGCCGTCTTTTACATATATTAAGGCTTGTTTCCAAGCAGTCATCTGAAAAACGATCACACTTACCAACAGATCTTAATTAGTCACCACTAGCGACGCTTTGTTCTAGCGTTTTTTTATTATTATTATTATTTGTAAATTGGACAAATGACATAAATACCAAAAGACACCGCTGTCACATCTGATCTGTTGTTCTAGTGTAGTGGACGTCAATAGAATCGTTTCTAAAGCCATGTCCAGATCTAAGTTCTAACTCGTTAAATAGCGCGCTAACTTTGCATTATACAGATGTAATCAACGGAAATTTTGACTTACTCATAGGGATGCTCTTGGCAGTAGTAACTGCCAAAGTTCTTTTAAAAAGTTATAATAAAATGAAATAACATTATCGGACTATTTGAAATTCGATACGAATATTTTCTACAATAAAAAAATGCCAGTGAGCGTCAAATACGGACCGGCAGCACGCCGCCATCGCCTAGTGCAATCGTCTTTTCCCGCCATTTTAACTGCTATACATCTGTATATTAATTGCAGAAAAAATGAAAAAGATCCAACTTTCAAAAAATCATTTTTGAAAAAATTAAAGCATATTTTTTTTCCTTTGAAGAAAATCGATTAAGAAGCTCTTACATCAAGTCTCGAAGCATTACTTCAAGTATACATTTCATTGATTCGTTTATCTCATTATTTTAAAACTTTTTAAAAGTTTGTACGAATTAGTAGTAATTCTTTGACTTATTAATTATATATTTTATTGAAAAAATATTGCTTACCTGAATAGAGTATAGATATACCTATAACATATTCAAATATTATTAAATATATAATTATACCTGCACTGTTATAAAATTTCGTTCTACCCTCATGCCCCTTAAGCCTGTACTTCGTTCTGAATATGCGACCTAATTTGAATATAAATAAATGTGTTTTTTAGATCATTTAAATAATTGGTGTCATTTAATATTTTCAAAAGACTTCCGGCTAAAGAGTCTGCACAATATCCCTTACTGATGCCGCAAAACTCTTTCAAAGCCGCTCCATGAGCTCTTAAGCAAGAGTTGAAAGTATACCATTTTTCACTGAAATGGCCAAATAGAATCTTAGACTTATAACATAAGACCTCTCCAGTTACAGACTGCAGTGGGCAGTAGTTATAAGCATCCAATATATTTTATCTTAATTGCTAACTGTCCTTACATTCCACTCAATATTCAACTTGTTTATAACATTTCAATATGTTTACAGCATGTTGTAAAATATTATTTACGACCTGGTAAATCCGTTCATTATTTTTCCATAAACAATTCCATTTAAAACGTTACAACTATAAAATTTAATAAGTATAGATAAAACATTCGTAAAATTCCAGCCTATTAATTAGTATTTACATATAAAATGATATAAAAACTCCTTCGTTGTTTGTTATATAGAAGAATTTAAGATTCTATACGTGTACCTACGAGTATAAATATAATATATTTATTCAATAGGATCTCTGTATGTTATCGAGGGCAATAAAAACCTAGACTGCATTACTAAATAGGTAGCCTCAAAGCCCTATAGGATCGAGTTTGAACAGGATCCTTGCGAATGCATATTACATGACACAATATTAAAACGCAAGCTAATTTTTCATTAAACAAAATAATGTCAGTTTAGAATGGTTTCGGAAATCAAATCTTAATAATATAGAATGGTACAAAAACAATGAGTATTTGTGACAGACACACACAAAACATGTATTAACTATAAGGTACGTTCAAAATAATAGTGCGTCTAGAATCAGTTTGAACAAACTTTTTTTTTAAGTTTTTTTACTTCTTACAATACAACGCTTAAAATCATTGTAACCATTTTTCTTACCTAGAGTTTTCTTATCTAGAGGTTTATTAACCAAGTTCATAAATAAAATTATTTGACCAGTATGTACCTACACGCAGTAAGTTATTAGAATTTTAAAATATTCACATAATTATGATCCTATTAGGGCTTTCAAAAAAATATAAAAAATATATAAATGTAACTTTTACGTATAAATGTAACGTTTGTTTGTATGTATGTTTATTTGTTTGTTTGCTTATCCTCACATTTGTCCAATTTTAAATAAAAAAAAAAAATTAAAAAATATCGTAATTGTAGAATAACGAGTTAACTAAGTCGGAAGACTACAAAGAGAATGAAATTTAATTCCAAGCAGTTGTCGTAACAAGGATGTTGTACGTGTAATCGACAGAGAGCATCGGAATGCGGCATCCTTGATTAATCGGAACAACATAAACACGGCTCGGGCCGCGTCGCGCCATGTGACCGAGTCATGTGACTGACAATGGAAGCCTTGACATTTCGGCGGAGGATATCACTGAGCTTCGCACGTTCGTTGCGTCATAGTTTACTTGGTTCAAACCTTTGTTTGCTGGCTATTGGCTGATATTTGAGTAAGATTACAACGCTACGAGGCATAAAAATAGATTGCTTTTTATTAACCTGCATCGTTTTGATCTTTACTATCGAACATTGTTGTATGGGACAGGGGTTCGCAATCTTTTCTGTACTGCGACTTCCTTCAAATGTTTTTTTAACAATTTTTTATTAAAAAAAAATACGATGTGATTTTTTTTTTGTATTAAATACACAACTATATGCATATTGTATGTATATATTATTTAGATGGAAAAGCAACAGATGCGATTGATTAGTAGAATAACCTGTTTTCCCTGTGTGTACTTAACCAATGAAATAAGCACTGAAGACTTGAAATATTTTTAATACTTCAAACTGTAGAAAATTTAGTATTACGCAAGTCATGTTCCGACGACCTGAGCGTACTGATTCATACTCTAAATACCACGTCCTGATGCATAGTTTGGGAGCCACTGGCATAGACTATTTCCCACGTAAGCCATAATTGCTTACAGTTATTATAACTTGTCTTTCCCTTTGATGACAGTCTATTATGAAGATAGAAATTGTGTTGTGTACTTTCGGTTGGCAATACAGATAATAAAATCAAAACTAGCAATCGTACTCGAAACAGTTGTTAGGCATTTTTATTAAGTCTTACATTGAACTTTATTCCCACACAAAATTTCCTTGTAAATTATTCAGCAAAAACAGGAAACAATCAAATAGTAACTTCTTTAATGTTTTACGAACATTTTTAGTAGAATAAGAGAAAAAAGTGAGTTATTGGAGAGGCATATAATTCTAGTTTGTCTTGAGGTGATTGTCCTGATGTGAATATTCATGAATAATGACGACCATGAGTAGACGGACAGTAGACCGACCGGTAGACGACGATCTACTCGTCTACCGGATAGTATTAATAAGTAATAAAATAAAATATTCATATTAAAACTTTTATTACGGAATTCCGATTCAGATTTAAACTCATATTAATCAAAGCATATTCATAAGCGTTATACAACTAACCATCGTATTATATTAACACGTGTCATTATAAAACAGCGGGAAAAAGAACCGGCGTGTCATAAATTAAAGGATATATAAAATAATATATACATAATACATACATAATAAAAGGAAAATGTTTTAAAGTAATATAAAATATAACTGAAGATAAACCTTATAATAATAAGTCTTATCCACGTTAAGTAATTCTTACTATTAAGTCACGTCCATACGATTATTGTACGATTAACTGCATAATCATTTCAATAGCACGCCTAAACTTGAGTCATTATCGTGTGACGTCATAAAGTTGGTAAATCGCGTGATGAACATCGTTTTAATTCGAATTTACTGACGGATGTTCCGACAAATTGCTCATAAGATAATTAAATATATTACAAACTGAGTAGCAACAAAGTCAAAACTAAATTTAGATATTCATTCATATTACTGGTTAATCTGAGAGATTGCTTAGCTTTACATTTTAAAATATGTATTATTTTGATTTGATCCTTACTCCCGTATCCATAAACAATACTATAAGCATACACAGTGAAATTAAGAGGATAGATTGTTCCTATTCCCATCTACCTCCCTCTAGTTACTTGGACGTTGCGAAAGACAAGGATGGGTGTACGAAAAATCGTTACTTTATTTATATTTCACTGTGTGACCTCATTGTACTATTTATGAATTCGAGGGCTAGTTTTCCACATCACGTATTAATGACTTTAAATTGTTAAGTACCTAATGCTCATCATATTAAATTTCTTTGACATGGTGGAGTTTAAACCAAAAATTTAAATATCTGTGACAGTATAAACCTTAACTTTGGGATTTAAAACTATGCTGTGTTTCAAATGAAGCTCTATTATATGTGTGTAAATTTTCAATAAAATTAATTAAGTTGTTTTTGAGTTTATCCTTAGGAAAAGGAAATTTAACACAGATAGCAACGACGAAGAAAACTCACCAGTATATATTTGAAAATAAATTTAGACCCAACCTATTCGGTTTTAGTGTACGGATAGCTTTATCATGATGCAGCGAAATAACTGTCTTTACATTTGCCATTTCAATGTTTTTGTACAACTGACTTAACTCACGTAGGCTTAAGTCTTTATGAATCAACTTACGAGTATATCCGTAAGGAACTTAATCTTTTCTATGCATTGATTCATACATTATGTAAGACGCAGTATGCGACAATTGATACAAGGATGTTGAAGTATCTCTTGTTTTTATATCATCTGTCGATGTTTGAAATAACGAAATTGGATTGTAAACAAATAAAAATACTAAACATGTTAATTTTAAGACAGATAGATTGTTTATTTTAATTTATATATCTGTTTAACATCTGTTGAAAAATTATAATTAAATTAATTCTTGTATCTTTTCGCTCTACTTCGAATAATCATCGATCCTTATTGATCCATTAGTAACAGGAACTAAAACAATAAATGTTATTCGTTTTAGCGAGTGATACCCCTATACACACATTACTATGAGGTCTCACAATGAAGTAGAAAATAAGGATCGATTGCTTATATTCCCATCTACTACTCCCTAGTTTCTTGACAAAGGTAAAGATAGAAACACGAACAATCGACCTTTGTATTTCACAGTGAGAACTCATAATATTATAAGTGAAAATGAGGGTAGCACATTGTTTTTATTTACCCCTGTAACATTGTTTTTGTTATATCTCCCTACTTGGCATTATTATCTCTTAGCATCATGTGCTCATCAACTAAATCAGGCAGATTTTCACAGAATACTATCTATTGGCGAAATCTCATATATGTATATACCTACTACAATATTTCTGAAGACAGATAAGTTAGGTACATGTTTTAGCATATTAACATTTAACATAAATAACGACAGTGATAAAACCTACAACCACTGTCTCTCAAAACCTTGTCTAGTTATTAGAGAGCTTAAAACGTGTAAAAATATTTGCTTACATAGCCTCACCCTTGACCCAATTGATTTTTAATTTATTTAAATACTTACATTCCTCTATGTATGGGAGTAAATTATACAAGAGTACAACAATAAATATTTATTATTTATTTGTACTGTCTTGGCCTTTTAAAGCACGCGCTTTGATACCGCGTTTTGTGTTGAACAAGAAACGCGCGTTTTTTGTTTACAGAACAGTATCCGTATGAAGAACCTCATAAATTTCTAAACGCACATCTTCAAACTACAATTATGTATCATATTATGCTTCAAGAAATACAGTTCTGTGGTACTGGACCTATAGTAATAGGGTACCGTTGGAGCCTATTGGTTAAAGAACCCTAAAAGTAGTCTCAGTTTTTCTGTTGATTAATGGTGGTAGATAAGTTAATATAACTCAGAACCCTCTCCACAAACGCAACGTGTGCATACTTAACTAAAACAGATAGATCAGGTTAGGTTAAATATAAAATGAAAGTTACATTTAAGTTCTAAGTTACCCTGATAGGCATTATTCCAATAGAATTTTTGTTATAGTTACTTAACTTAGAAGTTTTTAAATTATTTTAACTTAACCGGTAGGTTAACATTTTATCATTTTGTTTTTTATCTCTTACAGAATCTTCACAGAATTTAAATTAAAGCATAGTAAGCATAGCCAAATTAAAAGTTTAAGGAAATAAGTTAAAAATGATATCGAACCAAATAATTCTTTTTAATCCACGCTGATAACGATTATGGTTGAGTTCAATATAAACGAACATAAGAGGAAGGTTTTTCTAAGTAACTTACTCACGTGATTTAAATGTCGACAGAAAACACTTCTGAGAAGGATAATCCGCACATCCTTATCACGTTACCATGTAAATGCTTTGAATATACCGGATGCTGCGTTAAACCGGTTCTTAGACCCGCTCATAATGTTATGATAAGCACTTACTAATCATACGGGTATGTGATCAATCTGCGGTAAAAAAGACAAATTTACACAGAGATCTCTGTACTAAATATATCTCTGTAGTCACGGTGTTTTTTAGGTTTCCGAACGTCCAAAGTCAATTTAAATTTCGAATGATATTATTTATGTAACTGAGATTTCACTGCAATTTATTTGTTAAATAATGTCATATTGCGTATAGTAGAAAGCTGTGTTTGATAGTGTTATTTCGTTGTTTTGAAATAATATAATTTTTAAATACGCTTATAGACGCCATTTTTTGTCTCTACTACCGTTTCGGGAGGGTGCTTTGTCATCAAGGAGATTATTACTTCCATTGACTGGTATTAAATTCCATTTATATATTTATCTATACTGTAATAACTTTAACATTCAAACAATGTTTTCACACGTGGCATAAACTATCTTAT
>DWPA01005008.1:0-12256 GCA_018251375.1 Calpodes ethlius | reverse complement strand
AGATTTAAGAGGGCGCAATAAGGGATGAATGTTTGTATGAATTTCCACGTAATTTTTCCACACTTAAAAGAAAAACTTTCCTTGCATGATGTGAATGTCATTGACGTTAACATATCTGATAGCCGGGGAACACGGGAGCGAAGCCGCGGGCGGAAAGCTAGTGACCTATATGTTCGAGACAGATTGATGTGTTGTTGCTTAAATCTGTTATTTTGTATTACAGGGAGCTGTAGGCTGGAGAGCGGTTATAGGCACTTGGTTATTTAAATGTGGCAGTACCCTGATCAGCCCGAAGTTTCTGTTGACGGCTGCGCACTGCTCCCAGATATCGTCGGCTGACACCAGTGTTGCAAATACCAAGCCAGAAATTATTCGGCTTGGCGACAAGAATATTATTGATGAAGTAATTTTATGCATTATATTCTACTAGTGAAACCAATACGCTACGCTGGGAATTTTTTTTTCTTTTAAAAGTCAACACTCCAGCGCCACCTGGTTGAGAGTTACATGAATGGGCATAGAATATAAACCTTCTCCGTGAAAAAGTACATTTATATACCAGTTTTCATAATGATCGTTCAAATAATTTCTGAGTTCATTGATTTCATATATAATTGAACGAACTGAACCCTGCGCTTGTTGCTACGCCAACATAAGCTGCCACGGAAATATATGAAATGAATTGGAATGACCGTGGCGCCACCTGTCCAAAATTGGTCGTACCAACTTAGAAACCTTAGTGGGCTCTTACACAACAACTTTGCTAAAGATCATCATATGATTAAATGTATCGTATACGATTCTATAAAGGACATACAGACGAACATATTTTTATATAGTAGATAGATTAAATACATTAGAACAATCAATGGCCTAAAATTTAATCTGCTAGGAACTGTCGTTGTTCAGTTTTGCCACCAACGTAAGTGTTGGTTCTTGTGACTGCGATATACATTGTAGTACTCCGCATCTCATCAATAAGGTAATTGGCTCAATGTCACACCAGTTTGCAAGTGACATCCGCTCTCGCCTGTGGCTACGTGACTGTCAACCCACCACCCTGTGTCCGAGACAATGTCATGTTTACTAAATCACAAACACTACATTAGTTTAGTAACTACTTCACGACCTTCATAACTATATTAATTGGGACTGACAGCTCACGGACAAGGGCTTTGACCCGGTTCAGATTTATTCTGTAACTGGATTGTAATTTGAATTTAGAATGTGGACATTCTTAGTAATAGTTCCAATCACTAATAAAACATTGGTTTGCCAATGTCGCGAGTACCATGGACAATACACAGAGACAAGTACACACACTTAGACCGGAAACTGAAATTTAAACTAATCACTGAAATGTCTGCCACGCGGGGAATCGAACCCAGGACCCTTAGAACGGCGGTCCAGTATACCATGGCACCACGAGGGTCGACTTAATGAGATCATAAAGTAAACTGAGTGCAATAGTAATTAAAAAAAGTTAGTAATTAAAAAAAAATCGCGTAAAATGTATTCCGCGTTCGTTCGTAACTTCGTATTGTATTGTGTTCAAAACTGAATTTAATTTCATTAAAAAATCAGTATGTCTTCTTAATAGTTAAACAACCTAGTGTACTATTCATATTCATAATTTGCAGTTACTTATTTTCTAATACAGGGTGATAAAAAGTAGTGTCAACTTCAGAAATAAGAGTATTTTATGCTAGATTGACTTTGAATCATTTGCTGCCCTCAGAATTCTAGTTTAGAAGAATAGTAGCTTCGCTCGCTATGATCAGGATTCTACTTTAGAATCCTTTACTCCGCTATAGATAAAACAACTATCTTTAAAAATGGTAGTTCCTTGATTAACAATGTACTATTTTTTCCCCAAACACAAATGCTCAAAACTTGACTCTAGTCTCCGAAATATATGACACAAAGATGATTTAAATCCTTACGCTGTAGGTGACAGGTAACAAAATCTAAAATTAGTTTTATTTTCAGTTTGCAAACGGACAAGACCCCGTGGATGTTAAAATACTACAAATTATAGTACATCCAGAATATAGAGCACCTAAGAAGTATTTTGATATAGCTCTTATTGAGATGGTCAGAGAGGTGACATTTGACAAATTCCTGCAGCCAGCCTGTTTATGGTCTAAGCAAGATACAAGTCCACTTGGGACTAAAGCCTCTCTCACTGGCTGGGGTTATGTGGATTCAGGTAAATGACAAATCAATTGCATGCCATGTCAAGACAGAAAAAAGTTAAAAGTATATAATTACTATAGACCATTCAGAATGACTGAAAATATTTAATCATTAGAGTTGCTATAATGATCAATACGAGCCATATCCCCTACTGCAAGTTATAATTCATCACCGCCAAGTGCGGAATGGCAGACTTCACACCTTTGAGAGCATTATGGAGATATATGAGGTGTGGAGTGATTTTAGTACTTATTATTTTATATTTACTATTTTATGTCCTGCACCGAATCCAGTGATATATTACTTGTAACACGCACATAACTTTTTAAAATATTTCTTTTAATTACAATTAAATATTCTAAGATAATTGTCGTTAATTAAGCATTGTCATTAAGGCCACGACACCTTAACGACGATATAAAAAACTACTTTAATATCAAATGAATTTATTTTTCTTAATTATCATCTCAATTAGCGTTGTCAGTTCGAATCAGGAAAATACTCTTCACACTTAGTAAACATATTTAGTTTAATAGCTGGCATTTTAGTAAACATACTGGCATTTGTTATGATTGTTAAAGGAATTCTGTTCACTATTTCAGCCCGACAACATACCTCGCCAGAGCTTCAAGCGGCATTTGTGGATATTATTGATTCAAACCTCTGCAACAATCTTTTACAACCGACTTTCAACAGACTCTTTAATGGTGTTCAATCACATCAGCTATGCGCTGGCGTTCTAGCCGGCGGCGTGGACTCTTGCCAGGTATAATAATATTATAAATAGGAAAGTATGTTTGTTTATCATTCTATCTTTGGAATAGAATATTCATAGGTTATTATAATGAAGTTATAGAAGGTAAGGAGAGAAATATTATCATTACACTTTTTAAAGGTTTTGTAGGACGAAGGTTAAGTAAAATTCTTAGTTTTATCTTTTCGATCGATATGCAGGGCAGTCACTGGATGTTAAGTGGTCAGCGTATCCCACTGCCAGTTTCAGTCTGTAATTAGCCATTATCGATGCGGGAGACTCGCAATATATATTTCTTTTGACCCGCATTTGTCAGCTGACTGGCTGTCATAAACCGTATTTGTTAAATGATCACTATTTTCAAATGTTAATGAACTAAATTTGAAAGATTGAGTACGACGAGGCATAAGGAGCGTAGGACACTCTGGATGCGTGTCCAAATGAAAAGCTAGATTTATGAAATTACATTTATACTTCAAAATGCCTAATATATTTATTACAATTTAAGATAAATCCCTTAAGCTTTTCAATTATATTATTGTAGTAAACAAGTCATAAACATGGCTTATTCTACGGTCTAAAGGGTAAATGGGAATAAATGTCCTTTTTATTCAGTTCTACTAAAAAACGTACTTTTAGATTTTTAAACAAACTACTTTATCTATCTATCAGCCTTTAAAAAGTCTACTGCTGGACATAGACCCCTAATTTGTGCCACCTCGACCAGCCCTGAGGCTTCTGAATCCAGCGAATACCCGCCGTCTTCTTTTGGTTTACCTCACATTACTTTACATTGCAATATAAATGTATTTTCGTTATTTTTTTCAGGGTGACTCGGGAGGTCCACTCCAAGTGAAGATTCCCTTACCAATCACCACAGAGGGATCAATGTCGTACGTCATAGGTGTGACGTCATTTGGTTTCGGATGTGCGCGGCCGAATACCCCCGCTGTATACACCAGAGTGTCTAGTTTCATAGATTGGATAGAAAGTATAGTGTGGACGTGAAATAATATTTACTTTTAACGTGATTGTTTATTTGTTGTCATATGGTATGTTTGTGTGTGCGTGTAAATAGACATTACTATGTTACTTGTAAAATGTTTTTTATATTTGTTAAAAACCCTTTAATTATCCTAAACCTGACTCTTTACATTAACGTCATTCTGTTAATGTCAGAAACATTAATCATCGCATCGGCATCGCTTTGGTATCGCAATGACATCGCTTTCAATGCGTGAACTACAAAATGATTTTTTCTATCTTTTATTATCTGATCGATTGTATAAGATAACGCAACGATCGCAAAGATCGATTCGTTAGCAGTTTTGTTATAAGTATCACAAAAAAAAACTGTAAATATATCATTGTGCCGCCATTTCCCGAGCAAACATTGTAAAGTAAACGAACGAGTATATTTCAGGATAAAAACCAAAAATCCACACAGTAATTGCAATGGGCGTGGATCAGCCTTGTGAGACTACCGCTATCCGTCTACTAGACAAATCGCTCCCTCAAATGGAAGATTACTGTAAAGCTGGCCGAGTGACACACCGTCCTGTAAATTGTTTTCACATGGTCCATGTATATATAGTATTTATTTTATATATATACCTACATGTATATAAATATATAAATTTATCAGCAATATGCATACTAAATGCTTCTTTCACCACATTTCCATTCCAAGGTCTGCTGGAAGAGATTTCTTTTGGGAATAAACGGTACCTATGTCCAATATCCAATTCATAGACTTCTAATATAAAATGTGTGTACATGAATTATTAAATGAAATAAATTAATACATTTAATTAAAGTAACTGTAATGGAGAACTGAAGCACAAGACTTACTTTGAGTCATTGCGTTAAGTTATTAATATATCGTGTAGTATATTTTATTAATATACAATAAGTAGCTCATATCCAGTAATCTACTATTTGAGTATTTGATCTGCGAATGATATCAACTTATTCTGTTATACACATATTATCTACATACATAAAACCTAGCTGTTGATATAAAAAATATTTAAAATGTAGACAAATTGAGTATGAGTCACATCGTAATATTTATTCAGTAATGAATTAATAATATTCAACAATAGTAACAAAATTACAATATTAATATTTGCAACCCGACCGATATTCCCGATCAACAGAATAAAAACGTGGGCATAATTAATCTTACTAACAATCAAATTATTTAAAAACAAATGTACTGTAAAGCAAACATAAAGAAATATTATTTTTTAACGCTAGCCAAACATTTGTGCTTAAATTATTTAAAGATACATCAAAGCTCTCATCGGTGTGACAGCCGGCCTCTCTAAGCCTACGTCTCTGGATATCCGCTCGCGAAGGCAAAGGCTAGTTTTATTGTTTGTAGTTTTCATTTTACGAGCGGTTCGTGAGTGAACTGCACTTTTACAATCTCTAAAGCATAATAAGATGAACTTGTCGCGGCGTGAAACGACTGCCGAGTGAAAATAAAGTTTATGTTGCGACTTCT
Organism: Calpodes ethlius; assembly: GCA_018251375.1. NCBI lineage: Eukaryota > Metazoa > Arthropoda > Insecta > Lepidoptera > Hesperiidae > Calpodes > Calpodes ethlius. The sequence goes on along the minus strand of DWPA01005008.1, from coordinate 6,797 downwards.
CGATGTATAAATCGTTTTTATTCTTTTCTGTGTAAAAGTCAGCAAACGAGTTGTTCGTCCACGTCGTGGTGGCAGTATTTGGTGATCAAAAGCGTAAAAGAAAGCATAGAAAAGAGAAGAATAAAAAAATAAGTGGCGTTTGACTTGGCCCTTGAAAAAATGGCTTATATCGCCATGGGGTTCTCGTAAGACGTCGCTATAACACGAAGATTAGGTTGAGACCAAGTTCCTTAACACCATGCAAAAAAGCCATCTAAAGTAGAATTTTAAGCTTGGCGAGGGATTCAAATTATGTCACTCGAAATTACTCGTGAGAAAATAAGTATGTACAACAACTATAGATAAAAATAGAAACGCCTTATGAGATGAATAAACAATTATTATTATTATTATATTATAATTTGAGGACATTGTAAGTAACTAACAATAAATGTAGTTATAATTATAAATGCAGTTATAAAACTGAATAAAATGGACATGTGCGTTATTATTCTACGTAACGCTGCGTAAGTGCTTTAACACTTCGAGCGTTTTTTATTTTTACATAAACTTTTTTTTTAATTTGCCTCGCGCGCGATTTTCTTTATCATACAGCCTATAAAGTTCGTACAATGTGTTTATTTCTTTGGCGATTAGAATTTTTGCTAATATGATCTACATTTAAATTCATATTATTCTTAATTACTAAGATAAAAAGCAATTTTATGTGGGATAATAAATTATAAAAAATATCTTTTTAATATTCATGACACTGTTACCTAATTTACTTCACCTGGTAGCAAGCCAGTCGAAGCTCAACAACATTAATCAAATTCGGTGTAAGTTGACGTTTAATATTTCAACGTGTTTCGGCCCAGCCTTCCCTGTCACGCTGACGTAGGTTCGAGTAGCAACAACCTGATATTCACTTAAGAATTTATTAAAATCGTTTTTGTAACCTCCACCTAAACTTATTTTAGGTATTATATAAACATTACACTATACATAATATACATTGCATATTGTTCCCCTTCTAAGTCGTATGATGGTTGATTATAGAGAACATATGTTTCATCATTTTTCATTGTATTTTCGTGACATAAAAGATAACGCCGTCAAATTCGAAGCTTTAGCTTTAATGGTTTTTGTTACACTTGTTAGAAAAGGTTATTTCCACTAAAGATAAATGGTTTTAGATTGAAATGTTAAGTATGTCTAACGATAATTCTACAGTGTACACTGATTTCAATACTATACATGGCGACAGGTTTAACAAATTCAAAACCAAATGTACGGACATTTGGATAAAATTCAGATTGTTTAGCAAAACCTCCAGAATTTTTCATCAGAACTTAATAAAAAACCCCGTCCAGAATTCCCCCGATACCTTCTAAATTTGAACAACCCAATTAATCCTGCACTAATGACGGCACTAACCGTACTTATTTATTTAAAAACACATCATAGCATTAACTAAACCCGTTTACTAGATGCAACGACATATTACAACACTACTGGCCATATATTTTATTACCTAAGTTAATAAAAAAAATATCTAGTAGGTATTATTGTTTCATGATGCACTAGCAGCTTCTGGAGCTGATGCGTGCATATTGTTCTAGTGTTCAATTATATATATTAATTATTATATATATTAATTCCCGGCCGGGAAAAGTATTAATGTGACAGATAAATATTTGTTCTCGGGTCATGGTTGTTAGTGACGTGTTATTTGTGTTGTCTATGCCGACCGCGACACAGGGATTCCTACTGCGGGATTTTGAATGTGTTAGCGTTTATTTATTTATTATTACTTTATATTATCGTGAAATGTTTTAGGTGTTTTCGTTGCAGTGTTAGTCAATTACCAGATTCAAGTAGACTTTTTACCGATAACGCGTCGGTAAAATGTTTAATGTTAAGAGTACTTACGGGACTCTAATGGTGCCCAAGGGGAATTCAAATCCTGAATCTCATTTTTTTAAATGTTATGTTCGTATTACAAACTAACCATCATTTGCATCAGTGAAGGTAAACTTCATGAGTAAAGCCATATAAAAATAGCTGAGAGAATTCGCACTTCACTATTTAAAAACTGGGTAAGGATTACGCTGCCAAAGTCCACTGCGACTAAACTTGAAATATGTTCGAATATGGCCGTATTACCCCAAGTTTACACATAGAATCATACATCATATCATTATTATATTCTAAAGAATTGTTTTATAATTTCTTGTAATGGGTAGAAGTGTGGGGAGGCAATCAGACAATTGAGGGGGATGAATGAATAATTACAATGTTTTATTACGTATTGCATATTTATTACGGTTTTCACAATATGACAAAATTCGGAAAATTAATTAAAGTAACAATAAAATCAATACGATACTAAAATACTTGTATCATTAATGTAAGGTTTCCTATAGTCAATAAGTTGAGACATAGTTACGAGACTATTAGGTTTTTTCTCACAAACAAATGGAAATGAATATGAATTAACTTTTACTAACCCGGATCTTGTCAAGGCGGCGTATTCTGAATTGCCCCCATAAGATTGTGCGTTAGGACTCCATATTGAAAAACCGACATCCTCTAATTTTGTATCTGAAAAAACCATAAAATATATTTATTGTTTGAGTAAAAAGTACAATTTATATTTCTATATTGTTGTTTAAAACACATTTTCATTATTTTAGCAAGTTTATAAATTTATTATCGCTATTAAACAATTGCACATTATATTTAGAGTCTATATCTAATTCTATTCTAGTTTGTTTGTCCTTCTTTCACGGTGCAACGAAGCGTCGGTATGGTATGATTTTTTGTGTGAAGATAGTTGGGAGTTTTACGTAGACAACAGCGGGGTCCGCTCCTCCACCGGCAGACCCTAGTTCTCCCGAGATGCCGCCCAGGTAAAAAGGTGACTCTTGAGACCCATAGATCTCAGCCATAGGTCCGTCGCTCTAGAAGTCTAGAGCTACTGCAGAACCGGCTGTTGTTATTGTAGACGACAGCGTAAACGTATCATAGGCATGATGCAGCGCTTGCTACCTGCTATAGATAGGTTCCATTTTCCATTTACAAAAAAACCACATTACCACACTTGTGTGCGTGTCGACGACTATAAGCACACAATATTACCACACGCTTACATCCTTATGCTCCTTATGCTCCACTTCAAACCTACAGATACTAACTAAACGTCCAGCATAATAAGTCTATTACAAACGTAAATATTTGATAGCCACTAACCGTGTATCGTGACCCATTGGCCAGAGTTTTGCCAGTTTAGTAAACCAACTAGTACAGCGTACTGCAAATCTTGCCCAGCGTTTTTGTCTTTATTGAACAGTTGGGCCACCGCTGCAAACTCCGCGTCGCTATTTATAACCGTCAAATGGCCACCCTCCGCTGAACATATCTTGAAAGCCTCTCCCCAATGAGTTGGTTTCGTATGCAGCTTGTAACAAGTATCTAGTTGTTTGTTTAAAGTGTATTCTGTAAACATTGTAAGAGCAGTGATAACTTAATAGTTGGAATCTTGGTCTCCCGAACGTGAGGGTGACAGTTGGAATCCAGCACGGACCTCTAATTTTCAAAAAAGTTATGTGCGAATTACAAGTTAATTATCACTTGATTCGGTGAAAGAAAACATCGTGAGGAAACCTGCACACCCGAGGGTTTTCCATAATGTTCTTGATGGTGTGTGAAGTTTACCAATCTGCACTTAGCCAGCGTGATGGACTATGGCCTGTACCCCTCACACTGTCAGAGTCCCGAGCCCAGCAGTGGGACAGTTATAGTTTGTTATGATGATGACTGTAAACATTTAAAGAAATAAGATTTTACGAAAAAGTTTATTACTAAACGTTTGGGAATTGGTGGCAATCAGTAAGTTTTTTTAAATAAAAATAGCCAAGCTTAATGCTACGTAAAACTTCGACAAGTTTCGTTAGTATATCAGATTAAAAAAAATATATTCTTACCAGTATCAATAGTACCGCATTCGGTCAAAGCTGTATAATCATTATTTTTGAAACAAATAAACGGTAGCGTGGAATCACATTTTATATTGTTAATGACGCCATCGCGCCAAAATTCTACACAAAGCTTCATCATATCTGACGATACCTGGACGGACCAATTAACCGGCATTTCCTGAACAGACACTCCTGAAAAAAAAACAATAAAACTTACTTATACAGGGTGTCCTGTAATTAATGGATGATCATAGAATGCCTAATAGTGCAGCTATCGGAAGCTCAAAATAAATACCTAAAAGTCGACGTTTTGGTATGATTTTGTATAGAGAAGTTGATTTTGTACGAACAGTGCCATAAGGTACTTTTCACCGTGAATAAAGATCTTATTTCTTTGGGAAGATCCATTACGACATATATGTTTGGAATCGCCTACCTTTTCATTACTGTTCTTTTTTTACACGCAGGTGAATTTGCAGGTAACTACCAGTATAATTATAATATTATGACACAAATAACTTTAATAAAGAAACTATAATATTAAAGACTATTAATGGGAAGTAAGTCTATGGCACGTTGTGTTATTATTGAAATGGAAAGACAGAGTGAGGCTCTGCTTCTCAATAAATACATAAAGTATTCTCAGACCTACAAAGCTATTTGATTTTGTTTTAACATTAAAAAAAATTTAAAACATTAATATTGAAAATTAAATATTTAAACGGTCGTACTTTTGTTATTTTAACTATTTATCTTATAAGTAAATGTAATTTCATTTTAGTTTTCGTAAATGAGAACTATATAAAAATGTTACCCTTGAGGGAATAGTAGTCGCCATAGCTAAATAAAGAATGGATCCCCGTGAAGACTCTGAAAAGATCTGTAGATTGTACAATCTTTGTCATCTCTTCCGCAATGTGATCATCCAACGGAGAAGCCAGTTCAGCGCCTATAACACAATAAAAGTTTTAACGTACTTTCTGCATATAAATACTAATTTTATACGCACATTATCTTTTATGCCTAGCAACTCAAGGCAGAAAGGAATTGTTAGCCTTTTTATTGTTGTTATTTTTCCCACGCGTCGGAAGCCGCGGATAATATTTGGTAAGTTGACTCTACGATGGTTAGTCGCTAAGACTTAGTCGCTAACCATCCAATCATACAATTTAATCGCGGAATGTTGCAAAATAGACTAATAGCTTAATACCAATGGATTACCGCAAAGTAATGCCTGATGCTATTAACTATAATATTTGGTAGACAATAAAAATGCGAGATAGGGAGCCGCAGTTCGTCGCCAATGAAGTACAACCCCTGTATATTGAATGAAAGGAATATTGTGGTAAGTTAGAGTCCTTTTTATTTACGCATAAATACTCTGCATACAGCTCTCTTAGTACACCTCTTTATAACTGAAAAACTTTCAGTCAACGTGTCGGGCCACGCACAATGTAGAATTACGTAGTTGTGATAATCATCCCTTACTGGATAATATACGAACCCGAAGTAGCCATGATGGATTCGTTTTAAACTTAATCATATATTATTACTTCCGTGATATTTTACACGTCCAAGTTCAATAATTTGTAGTAAACGGTGGGAGGAACATTTGACTCGAAACAAAATTACTTTAAATTGATCATCAATTATTTATTACCATATTGTTAGATAAATAATTATGTTAGATTGACAAATTCTTTAAAGCATCAGCCTTTAAAGGTCCATTGCCCTAAATTATAACTTTTTAAAATTAACGGTGAGTTCACACGATGAATGCGTGGTGTATTATTCTGACTTATATAGTCGAACTTGACCGCAGTAACAGCAGAATGTGTGTGAATACGCAAAAATGTTTCACACATGTGTCATCTAACGTCGGTCGAAGGTGGATCGCATACGTCAAAAAAACGTATCAAGTAGTTGTCGTGTTAACGTTAAAAGTTGTTTACGGGCTGTGTTGCGGACAAACACAGACAGATATAACAAAATTATAAGTTTTAACGACCGTACCTTTAAAAGTATTTTTTAATAATTACAATAATGACTATGAACTCCATCCTCTCTTACTATTTCACTGTAAGAACTCATAGTATTGTTTATGAATAGGGGAGTAACTGCGTTACCCCCTAACCTAGCACACAACAATACCTGTTTAACAAGTGGTCCCGGATTTTATATTTGGCCAGGGCATTGGAAAGATAAATATTTGTTCTCGCGTAGTGGGAGTTATGAATTACTTTTGTTGCTTGTAAGGTTTTCTAGTGCGAAGTATGGATGTATAGGCGTTTATTTATTGGGCAATACAAGACATACCTTCAAGTTGACATCTTAGGCGTGCATCATACCACGTCTCAGGCACTCGGTGTAGCTTAAACCAGCCTCGCTTATTGTCGTCCAGTTTGTAATCCTTGCGAAACACAGGCTCCCTTTCCTGTATGAGTGCATCGTCCCAATCCGCTGTGAAAATACAATTGTATTTTGGTTTTAAACAATCAAAAAAGTAAATAGCTTCGTTCACGGCGCGGAGCGTTGTTAGGGCTACTTTTATCGCGGCAAAATATCTTATTCCTATGGAAAGATCCATTATGATTCGTGTTGAATCCCTCCATAATAAAGAGGTAATATTTGTGAGTTTGTATGTTAAAGATAATCTTTGAATCTAATCATCTAATTTTACAAATTCTTTCCCCAGTGATTGACGGCCCCGTAGCATAGGTGGTAGTGACCCTGCTGCGAAGCGAGGGGTCCTGGGTTCGATTACCGGCCGAGGCAGATATTTATATGACAGATAAATTTATGTTCTCGGGTCATGGGTATTAGTGACGTGTTATTTAT
>DWPA01005007.1:0-12257 GCA_018251375.1 Calpodes ethlius | reverse complement strand
TTCAAGCAGAGAGAACTGGTACCATAATTTCGTTCATTGTCTAAAAGAGTGCCATGAACATTATAATATGGATATTTTAATATCTTTTCAAACTTTTGATTAGGAGACAACAAACAGCGAGGATATAATAAAGATTCCATTTTAGTCTTCTTTGTATGGACCGATACAGATATCAATATCTTGGTAAACAGTTTTCCAATTAGTAAATTAGAAAAATAGTACTTTGGGTAAACCAAGACTAAAGAAAATACTGTAAAATTAGATGAGTAATTTTAAATTTTCCAAAAAAAAAATTTTGCATTTGTATGAAAAAAATTCTCGATGTAGAATTTATAGGATAGTAGGTAAGTACGTTTATAAATGTAAATGTACATAAAATAATGTAATATGTACGTTTAAAAAGTCTTGAAATTTCGGTACATGAAATGTTGTTCAGTGGGAAACGCTTTGACACATACAAATCACCTTACATGAAATAATTTGTAACTTTTCATCTTGATAAATTGAAAGTACATAAAACATAGTTTTTGCTTCTTTATTAAAAAAACAAGCTTTACAAAATACTAAATCCTAAATTAATATATATTGTCCAAAATCCATCCCATGTATTTGGTGACGTCAGTATATACTCCTGGATTATCCGATCCACATCTCTGGGGCCCGTGAGAAACGACTCCGTACTGGACATATCTATACACATTGTTATATTTTTCTTCAAGCATCAGAGGACCTCCTGAATCACCGTTACAGGAGTCCTTGTTAGTAGCTCCAGCACACAGCTGGTCGGCGGTAGCGTCTGGGTCACCTGGTCTAGAAAACCTAAAAATCATAATTTTTTTTAAATATTTATTTCCAAATTTTATACGCAAATTTCGTTGATTTTATTTATTCATCTTTTCTCTTCTTTATTAGTTAGCACCGCATCGCTGAGACCATTGGTATTGATGGACACTAAGGGCGGCGATAACCATGTGGATTCATGTAAATCAGATGGATAATCAGCTAGCCTATTGGCTATTTACAAAAAAAATACAAGAACCAAAACCAGTCATAACAAATTTGTGGAATGTTAGTATTGGTTCTTTTCGTATAGATTTACTAAATCACAATAAATTTCATTGCACATCCAATTAACGAGATTGTTGCTCACTGCGTGTAGATCACATTCAATGAATATAAACAGATGGGCTAGAAAAAAATACAATCCATTTCATACCTATTGTATTTGCCGCTGCATTGCTCAGCTGTGTGAATAGGAATAACAACTTTCCGGAGAATAGAGGATTCCGTGTGATTTTCAGTGCGCCCCCACCCAGCTACTGTAGCCAACATATTGCTCAGAGCTCGGCGACGCAATTTTGTTGTCTTTGGCAAGCAAATTCGATGAACATTTCCTGTATGAATACAAATTAATAGAATTATTGGCTGAAATTCCTTAAGGAACCATGGCAGGGTGCGTGCTACGGTAGGTTGCAGATTGATTCTAGTTTACGAAAATAGTAATACACTTAAAGTAAGTTTAAAGGATTGGATCAGAAACATGCGAGTCATAAAATAACAGGTGGAAAAAAAAAATCTTCATAATCTCTGACGAGGTTTAACATAAATGGCGAATATATTTTTTACCTCCGATTTGCAAACGATATCGCTATTCTGGCGAAATGTCTGCAAGATATCGGGGAAATGTTGCAAATTCTAAGCAACGAACGCGTCACGACGTGTGAGGTTCCGAACGAATTAAGGTTAGACAAAAATCATGTGCAGGGAGCACGTTCTGTCGAGACCAATGTTCATCGAAAATCTGGCGATATCACCAGCAAGGGCAACTTAAATTGGCAGACGGATACATTAGGCTGAGCAGCGTTTCGAAAGTCTCGTCAGTAATCCCCAACTAACCGTGCCTAAAGACAGCACAGAAAATATATTTAAGCAATGCGTCTTACTCCTTATGACCTATGTTGGTGAAACGTGGACTCTGGCATTGCTAAGCTACAAGTAGCTCAGTGGGCTATGGAGCGTTGTATGCCCAGATTTCATTTACAGGATAAAAACCAGACCGACGACATTCAGCAATGAACAAAGGCCACAGACATACTACAAGGACTAAATAAGCTGTAGGGCTGTGGGTTGGTCATATGTGTCGTAGAACAGATGGCCATTGGGTCAGACGGCATTGCTGTTTTATGTGATAGATCTTATATATATATATAAATGAATGTTTGTCTGTAGGTCCTTTATAGAATCATAAACCATGCATTTGATCATGTGATGATCTTTATCAAAGTAGATATGCATGAGCCCAGGAAGGTTTCTAAGTTGGTTTGAACAATTTTCAACAGATGGTACCACTGTCATTTCAATGAATTACACATTTTACCATGGCAGTTCGTGGTGGCGTAGCAACGCGTGCAGGGTACAGCTATTTATGTTGACGACCATTTACAATTCGGATGCCTTTTGAAGACATAACGGTCCTTCTTACTACGCACATGTAGCCACATCAGCCGGCGTATTTACAGAGCTATGTCGATTACTATCGTTCGTCAGCTGATTTATCATAATTTCTGATATAATCTCATGGAAAAGTCCTGAAAAATCTCGTTGCGGAGGCGTACGTGCTCTGCTTGATGGGCACTGCATTAAATTTATTAGGACAAGATGGCGTAACTTCTCGAACACAGACCATCAACGTAGAATTCCAGATTAATTGGGTAATTCGGATTGTCTCAGGTAACCTACGACAAGTGACAATGGGTACCCGGTACTCTTACTCATCTATAACTTACATAATAGCGCCGATGACAACCAGTACAGCTATGACGTAGATATACGACATAATTTTCATCTTGTCTCATTTAAGACAAAATAAAATTCCTTGGCGAATATTCTGAAGTTTCGATCGCACTCGACTTATACGATTTGTGTTGTTTTCAAAAATAAAATCACCTGCAATTGAGGGTCTGTTTACAGAGCCGTCGATATTCCGTAGTAGAGTTTGGAAATTGCACTCATAGTTCTCATAGCACCGAAGATAAGTTCTGGGAGAAGCTGAGATGAATATACTCCAAATCTATCTTAGATAATTGTTACAAGAAATATGTATCATACAAAAATGCTAACAGAAGAAATATAGGTACTCAAAACATTGGTAACAATGGTAATGTTGCCTAAGCTCGACATTAATTGACAAATATTACTGTCAAAATATCTGTCAATGTATTTAGCATTGTTGTTTAAGCTACATATTATACCAATCATCCAAACATAGTGGAAGATATTGGTATTTGCCACGTCACCCTGTTCAAATATGATATTCATGTAATTAATTAATCTACATTACAGACTTACATCATATTAACGTACAAGAATATAGAACAATAATTTCTGTTCGAGACAAAACAAATTTGTTACAATAATATTGATTTTAATTTAACATAAATAAGACATTAAATGTGTGTCGTGTCACGTGTTCTGGAATATTGAACATATTTTCATAATGTATCATCTAAAATTGAAAAAGAAGACTCAGAAAATTTTAAAGTAATATATTTATTATTATCACTGCAATAAGATCTGGTTTTTATGTTATTATTTGGCGAGTAGTTGGGTATTCCTGATTTTAAACGACGCTGTAACAGCAACGTAGACAAAACTCTTTATTTCATGGTAACGTTAAAAAAAATATGTAATAACATTAGTTGCGGAAAAGAATAAGCGTGATGCTCAGGGCTGTAGCTAGAATCGAATTTGAAGTAGGGCAGCATTGGTTACAGGTAGAGCGGAAGTAAAACAATATTATAATTGATCTGCTCTAAGCATGGGCTCCTAAATCGATCACTTAAAGTGATATACGTTCAATAGATTTTAATTATAATAATTTATTATAGTTTTTGGTATTTTTAAGGCATTGACCCACAATGTCCCCCCTTAGCTACGGCCCTGGTGACGCTACCTAAGTTCGTATATAATTCGACATGACGTGACAGAATGATACCAAATATCATGTAAGTGTAATATGAAATAGGTCTCAATCATTAGGAATAAACTGATCTTGGATTCATTGAGTCGGTCATAGATCAAAACTCACTCAATCAAGTTTCGATTTTTTGACAAAGACACAAATACACATTGATAATACTGCTGGGTTTTGATTGGGGGATAAATTATGATTTCACCTTCTTAAGCTAAAGCTTAAGCACTTGGGTCTCAAGATATTAACGGAAAAGAAGTGCAGAAGTCTGAATTGTATATACATTCTTCTTTATCACGTCGCTCTTGTCATAGCGGTGGTTATCATTAGATAACGCTATTACAGGCAAATGTGATTTGCTTCACGAAATTTCATCACAATTTGTGGTAAATCTGGTACACTCATGCACGGGACCGTCCAATGCAGACTTGACTTGGTCGGTCCATTACATGGGAGATCTTCCACGTGGTCGTGTCTCTTCAACCTTACCCTGAACGATAAAGTATAAAACATTCAAATATATGAATGTCCTGTTACTCATTGACAAATTGAATTACAACTGAATTTCTATTATCAACTGTGTCTCTAATTATTTTAATAGTACAATTAGGACGTCTCAATTAAGTTTCTAATAATGTTTTTTTATTATTAATAGGTTTATTATTATTGTTATTGGTAAAATTATCTTTCCGTGAACCAGTTAAGCTGGTAGCTAGCCTCCTTCTATTTCTTCGACGAAACAATCTGTCAAAATCGACCCGGGAACTAGAGTTTTTGTCGGACGGTTTTGTCTTTCTTATTCCCATGTTCCTTGGTAATTCTCAGTCTTCACTTCTTCTGTGATTCTTTGGTATTCCCGATGTTTATGGGCGGCGGAAACTAAAGGGATTGAGTATTCGATTCTTGCTTTCAAACGAGCTTTCGATATTTTGTAAACCTTATGTAACTTCGGTGGTTAATTTTCACAGCTTCTCCACCGATTGTCTAAAACTAGTTGCTTAGAAACATGCATATAATGTCTGCTCTAGCCAGCCCAGTCCACTCTGTGCCATACGCTGCTCATCGCCACTTTTCTCCGCATTGGTATAAATTGCTTTGAAGAAAACAGTGAATATCCGCTGTCTTCTTCAGGTCGTCAGTCCATCTGGTGTCGGAGTCTACATTCCTTTTTCCGAGACGAAAAAATAACTACCCCCCCCCATAACAGCTAAAACATAAGTCCTATACGCGTGACTAAAGACATTCACATGGCAACTTAAAAAAAACTTCCAAATTACCACCGTCTCATACAGCGGTGCTTTTATTGAATTATAAATTTATTTCATATTTCATAACTAACGAAAATCATTTAAAACATACAAAACCATACAAATTCATAAGTGTTCGAACAAAATAAATTAATTACCTTATTATTGCAACTGACCAAGGTTAATTACGGATCCCCAAAACCGTTTACACTTTATAGTTACCCAAATAATAATTTAAATGTGTGTTCAGGTGTATTTATACAATTGTTCATTGTGCGTCACGATTAGCCTTATTACTCTGCGTATAAAAGCTGCTGGAACCCAAATACCGTCAAACCAGCAAGATGAAGCTCTTTGCTGTGGTTCTTTTACTGGTAAGATCAGAAATTATATTTTCATCATCATCTGTTTGAAGTTTTGCATCATTACCTTTTTTCATAATTACTAATCAAAGGTCGCCTTCTGAAATTCATTAGTGAAAAGGTAGCGTTTTGTTATTGTTCCTAAAGGTTACCAGCATTTCGCAGTCTGACGTTTCATTTCAATAACTTAGCTTTCATCATTTTATCTAGTATTATATAAAGTCAGTTGCCCCTGTGGTTTGAATTCTTATAAAAAAATTCAAACCTTTCAGCGCTTAATTTTCTTATATTTACATAATTAGTGATAAATCTGACTCTAATAATTATTAGCTCAGTTTAAAGATTCTTAGTAGTATCTTTGAAAATATTTTATTAAATAAAATACTTTATCTTTTTAACGCTTGTGATATGCTTAAAATCAAGAAATACGTCATTACCGAAAGCCCTAAAATAATTGGTGTATTTACAAGGCTTCTGAAACGCGCCTTGAAGATCTGAAAGTCCTCACATAGCATAGGTGTATCTCATGACTTGTCTAAAGCATTCGATTGCGTTGAACATAAAACACTATGAATTATTTTTCATTAAGAAATTTCAGTTAATTGTGTTTTCCTTAAAGGCTAAAATACAAATAGCTTAAATGAGAATAAATTATCGCAAACTTATATGTCTCCTTTCTAAAGTAAACGTTTTTAGATAGATAGCTATTGCACTGTCGAATCAATTCAGTTGAGCAAGTACGTAACTCGCATGTCGTTAGCGAGTATCAATGAATACTTTAAATTACTTACAAAAGTTAACTAATTTGTTGTAAATTATTTACCAAAGATTATTAATTTTTTTCCAGTGCTGGTCTTTAGCTATAGGCTTCCGAAGTAAAGAGTTATTCAGTATAAATATATATGTACACAAATAAATTCCCGCCAATTTACGTCATTTTTTTTTGCAGGTGACGGCTAGCCATGGATTCCCGAGTAAGTGCTTTTTTAATATTCATTAATTTTCTGTACATCGTACTCTCCCATATCGCTAACTCAATGTGCTTTACCTAAGACTGATTTAACCACTTACAATTTTTTGCTTGTTCAGGGAACTCAGTAAATATTCGCAATTATAATTTAATAAAACAATAATTTAGTAGTACGTTTATTTCTTTCGTCTCTTAGCTTAATTTGAAAAGGGATTTTAGGACGTTATGTTTTATATACTAAAATCCCTTTTCAAATTCAATTAACGTTAGATATTAAAATTTTAATTTTTGAACTGAAATCTTCTTTCACCGAATTGAGCACTTCAGTAGGCGAACAAGTTAATATCAATTGTATATCGAACGCCGATCGACGCGATCTTTACAAGATATTTAGATAAATTTCAATCGATTTTCATTTCTTAGTTCAGTTATTATAAGCCTATTGTATCTGTTTTAGAATACAATGACATAATTGGAAAGACATGGCGCCCAATTATTCATGAAATTAACGATGCCATTGATAGAATCAATGAAAATAATGTTAAAATGATTTTAATCAAATTACATTAATATATTGCCATAATGTACAGCTCTTAATATATGTGATTAATAAATAAAACACGAAAATCTATATAATTATAATTTGGAGTATCTATAAATGTGAAAAATAGATTTACGTTGATGATTTTAATTGTAATGTTCTAAAATAGACAATTTTAACACTAAACTTTAAGTTAGGTATATGTTTTCACTTCCATCGACAGTTCCTGACTGCTGTGATTATTTATAAATAACGTATTTCTAATATCTTTTAGTTCACATTTATTTATTCACTATTTAAGGGCGGTTATTCGATTTATTCCATTTCATTCTTACTGCAAGCCGCGTGAAGGATCTTGGAACTTCATTACAATCATTTAACAACTACCCCTTTTCGTAGTTGGGGATGACTTTTTCCTCGCCTACTCCATAGTTTGGGGTATTGTTAGATAGCTATTTCAAAAGTGCAAAATGTTGCACTGAACGTACTTAGCTGTATATTTCTATTTATTTTATTATAAACTTTGAAACTTGGATAACTCAATAGACAAAACAAAATATCAAGTAATCTTTTGATACTGAAAATATTTTCGTTCGCTCTGACATAGGCTCCGATTTCACGAAAATGTGCGAGTTTAGGAGTCGCTCGTATCTCGGAGACTTGTTAAGAAATGATATTCAAAAGACATATCACGAAAAATGAAATAAGTTAAGAGCGATATAGTTCAAAAAACCGAATTTTTGATTTTGGCGCTCGATATTTTTGGAACAAAGAAGAATATCAAAATTTTGAGAAAATTCCTCTGGACAATTATTTAGCTACAACTTGAGCCTAAAAGAAACACGATCGGGTTAATGCTATGCCCTGTAGCTGACCTGTATACAAACATTACAAATACAAAATTTTGATTTGTGCTAGTATTCATGAAAAGCAACGATGTTTGGCACGAAATTTGTGAATTTTTACTTATTTTACTAACAATTTCTTTAACAAAACCGGTAATCTAAACTTTCAATCTCTTGAGCACAGTATACTTTACGTATTCTGGATATAAAACCCGAATTGTATCAAATAGAGTCTTTAGAAGCTCGATGACAATAATATTACATATGTTAAAGTTTTGCCAATGTTAAAAAAACTGATTCAAGTTCATTTTTACTCATAATCAGTTTTTCAATTACTACATTCCATGTTTCCTATCATATATTTGACCGTTTTCCATGTTCCCTATTCGTGTATATACGTCCAACAGTCTGTAGTAGGAGTGAATTATTATTAACGCTAACACACTAATACCCATGACCCCAGAACAAATATTTATTTGGCACATGGGGAACCGAACACAGGATCTCTTGCTTCGCAGATAGGGTAACCAACTAGGCTACGGGGCCCTCTAAATAATCGAATAAGTCATTCAGCGCTACACTGTACGCTATTAAATGTCATCAATTATTTCCCCATGTTGGCATGTCATAAAAATTGACCCGAAACTTACGAATGTCAGCAACATATACTAACATGCATATATTTTTATCCCACGCTTTTGAAACGTTGCACACATGGGAATATGTATGTTTATGTGTTTGTGTTGTTTACAGGTTATGTTGAAGATGGGAATCAAGAAACAGTAAACTATGAAAGCAACTCTTCAGCACAGAGTCAAGAATCATCCTCTCAAGAATCGTCATTTTCAGAATCGAGTTATTCGAGTTCCTCGAGTAGCCAGGAATCAAATTCGAATAGTAATGAACAATATAGCGATGAACAGAATTCAGCGGAAATCTCTTCAGGTGAGAATTTCTCCAAAGGTCTGATCCGTTGCTTGTATACATAAATACGCTTGCACGTCTCGTCATTACAATTCATAAGTGCTACGCTCGGGTCTCCTCTCACAATGTGAGGGGTAAAAACCATAGTCCACCACGCTGGTCAAGTGCGGATTGGCAGACTTCTCAAATCTTTGAGAACATTATACAGTACTTTCTGGTGTGCAGGTTTCCTCACGATATTTTCTTTCACCAAAGCAACTGATAATTCACTTGTAATAAGCATATAATTATAACGTGCGCGATTTGAACTCGAGCCCCCACGTTTGGGAGAATAATGGTCCGAACTAGTCTCTCTCATATCAAAGAAATACTTAAAATTTCTTAAGTGTATCTATGCATGAAATCATATTTATCCACGAATCTCTCCGAAACCGTAATCGTATAAAAAGAGCAAATAAAAACAAAGTGCTCCTGGTATTGCAAACTTAATTCAAACAAGCATGAAAATGATGAAACAGCGAAAGAAATTAAAAAAATATACCCAGATGGGTCACAAATTATTTCAGAATTTCAAAGCTGGTTTTCATATACATTCTTCATTGTAACGTGACTGCTATATCTACGTCCTAACACGTTACGTATCCAAGCATTAACTAACGCGTTAATTAGACACGTCAAACATATACTACCCCTCTTATTACACCGATTTTACCGATGTGGGCTATTTGAACATCACTGAAGAGCATTTAAACTTAAGCGTCTTCACAATGTACGATTTATATGCAATTCACCTTCTGCTTCACAAATAGACCATGTTTCAGAATATCGCAACAAACTCAAATGGCATCCAATTCGTCTTCGCCGTAACGCTCATATTCTTTTTCTTCTCTAAATCATCCCTTCATCCAAAATGTACATCCTACGTAAGTCAACACTTTGAATCCTCTAAACCTGTGATCGGTCCATCCGTCGAATACCTTATCATAAGCACTTTTTCTATCTCTTATTCAAAATCCTTTCCCAGTAACTGCGGTCATAATATCCGCGAAGCCGAATCTCTGTTCCTTTAAAAATTGATTACTCGTAACACTTGCAGCCGTAAATATTTGCCGCTTTATACTTACATTTTGATCTATCCTTTGAATATTCATAGCAATCAACAAACTATCTGGTATAAGTTTTCTACACTACTACGAAACAAGTTATGAATCATTCTTTTGAATTTCCTATCTCTAGTGTTTGACAAACAGGATTATAATAATAATTACTATCACTAAAATTTTATATAAATTCATATAAATAAAAAAAATTAATTTGCCAAAACTTTATTTTCCTGTAACTATAGATCTGACTGAGGGCAAGAGGCAACAGCAAACAAGCAGCCAAAGCAAGAAATCTGCCAGCAGCAACAAGTCATCCAACAGCAGCAACTCATCCAAGAGCTCATCCAGCTCAGGATCCAAATCAAGCACCATCAGAAGCTCCAACGCAACAGGTTTGCAATCTCGCTGCTATAATATGAGTTTAATGAGATTTGCTTTAACATTAAATATTTAATATAATGATTAGATATTCCAAAGTGAACATCATGATCTACTGCACCTAAATGAATAGTACATACGATATTCCTGTAAAACAGATTATTTTTAAACATCAACAATCACACCCGTCAATCTCCTCACATTTAACTCACATTTTCCTGCGATCTAAGAACTCGAATTCGAGATTAAAACAATGCAAGAGCTTGCAAAAAATATCCAAAACTGGTGATTCTGGAAGCATTTACTATTATTAGAATTTTTCGTGGCATTTAATATTATTTGAGCACAGTCATTCCTTATATGTTCAGGTGGTGACGATGAATCGAGCGGCGGAGGCAAACAAGGATCTGGTGGAAAGAATGTAAGCAGTGACAGCAGATCAGGTAAAAATAATTTTGGTAATTACCAGCTTCAGTCTCTTTATCTTAAAAATTACTACGTGGCCTTTCATTGGCTTCACTTTTTAGAGTGTTGCAGTCAAATCGGAACTATTGTTCTGTCAGTTTCTCAGAAAACTCTGTATCAGAAAGCTGTAATTTGAAAATAGAATTTTGTTATTTGAAATTTGAAAAATGATTATTTTTGCGAAATGCGGCTTAGTATTCGACATCATAAAAATTCACGATACTACTGTACATATCAAATTTCGATAGAAAACTCACAGATAAATTGCCTTAAAAAGGGACACTTAAAAACTGTATTTAATACTCTCCGTTTTCCGTTCGCAGAAGTTTCCAGTAGCAGTAGCAATAATTCAGAGTCAAGTAGTCAATCCGAAAGCCAATCTTCGTCCTCTGAAAGTTCCAGTTCCGCCGAAGAGAGCAATACAGGTAATTCAATATTAACTCGTGACCAATATGTAACAAGTCAGCCCTCGTTTCACTTCGGAACAATAGTAAGATCCTGGTATTTAAGTATATTTACATCTTCCTGTCCATTTGAAGTCATAAAGCAGCAGGACTAAAGGTTACACATTGTAATCATACGGCACCGTGTAACTTATTTATTCATAAGTTATGGGTCCCCAAGCTACGCCTTAGCTGAACCGGCACCGCCGGGTCGGCTGAGGGATCCTTTTCGCGGGTCCTCTCCGCAGCTTCGTTTCGTAAAAGTATCACCTCACAGTACTTCATTCACTGCTGGCCATGATTTGACGCTGCTAACCATCTCCTTAATAACTGCCGCCAGAGACAGATCTCTACCACTTGCAGCCATAAGAGCAGCTCTCTCAGGTGACCATGCAGGACAAACCCCGAGCGTGTGATCAGAGGTGTCTTTGGCCTCAACGCAATGGTGGTATTCATTCAGGGGTTGGTTCTCTTCTCGCTACATTGCACAAGTACCTACTGAAACCGCAACCTTGACGTGGCCAATATAAAGGGAAAAACACCCTTGTGAGTTATCCTGAGAAGTTATACCTGTATGCTCTGGCATGGTCACATTTTGATTGAGTAGATTTTTCAAAACAGAAAAAATGCAGAAGTACCTCATTTCTCGTCATTACAGGACCAATGGACCAATCTTTTTCCTAGGTACAACAATTTCCTAACATAGAAAACTTTTTGCAGTATGGAATCGCTGAATCTATTAAAAAATATTTTACCTATTCTAATAAAAATATTGGTTGCTCAATACCTGCTTCTTCGTATCCTTAACTACACCGATGTGGGCTATCTGGACATCACTGAAGAGCATTTAAACTTAAGCGTCTACAAAATTTACGATTAATATACAATACACCTTCTGCTTCGCAAATATGGTCATATTTCAAAATAGCGCAACAAACTCAAAAGGCATCCAATTCGTCTTCACCGTAAAGCTCATATTTGTTTTCTTCTCTAAAGCGCATGATATCCG
>DWPA01005006.1:0-12257 GCA_018251375.1 Calpodes ethlius | reverse complement strand
CAGTTATTCCTTCCCAGTTTATAAAGTCCTCAAAAAACGGTAAAAATTTAGGCGTTTACATGTATCGCCGGCCTTAAAGAAAAACTGTCCAAAATAAACTACAATTAGAACATTGGAAACAGAAAAGCACAATCACATTCACTGCATCACATTGTCCTTGAAGCCAGTCCCTCGGGTGCCCAGTCTAGCAGGCGTGGTCCAAGCCTCACTTGGGCTTGGTCTCCTGGTCGGTGACGTATCTGATGTAGATGATGTCCTCAGGCTTGGGATCCTCCGCCTGGGTGTCGTCCAGCTGCGAGCACGCAATAGCCAGCGCCGAGCCGTCGTGAGAGAAACTCAAAGAGGATACTGCCGTATTATATCTGGAATTATAAAACAATTGTAGTATTCCTCCACAGATACCATGATGTCTTCTGGAATAATACTTTAGTGTTTCATGCTAATAATAATTTATACAAGCAGTATTCTGTCTTAGGAAAAACTTCAATTTGTAAATGATGTCTAATAAATCATATTCCATTTCATTTAATTATGTGGGTATTATGATATATACTTATGGATTCCATTTTTCTTTATTATTAAAATCCATTTTTTTTATTCTACTACTATTTTAGATAAGTAATTTGTTATTGACAAGGAGAAACAATTAAAGTACCAATCAGAGCAGTACATAATGATACTTATCCACACTTCCATACTAGCCATCAGTGAGGCATATAGAAGCATAGCACCTACTGATAGTTTCAGGAGCTTTTCTTGGGAACCGTACATTATCACTAACAGGGAATCTTATCCTTATCAGGAAAAATTAGGAAACAAAATCTCCTACCTATGAAACTGACAGAGACGTTTCTTATTAAAACCATCCCAAATGTTGACGTAGCCATCGGAGCCACCCGTCGCGAATGTGTTGTACACAGAGTGGAAGCTTATTGCGTTTACTGGGTAGATCTTTTCTAAACCTGAAACAAGTTAAATGTTCTTTAAATTCTCAAGTAGCCACAACAACTGGGGCGATAGCTCATTAATACAATCTCATGTATACAGCTTCACTATGATCACCATATTTTAATTTGAATGGGATATACTTCTGTAGACCAACATTAATAATCTGCAAACATGTATTTATGTGTCCTCCAGCCAAGTTACAGGCTGAAACCTCTCTTTCGGCAAGCACATGAATTATCAATCAAACTGGATGAAAATCTTAAATAAGTTACCTACATTTATCTGATACAGATATACACCAAAGTGCAAATGAGTGTTTCTATGTCACGGGTTCAATTCATCAAACATATAGAAATAACCTCACACTTGAGATCTTTGCTGTAATAATTTTCAATTGATGATGTTAGTAAAGGAAGCCAAAATGGCAGTCTAATACAAAATATATTAATTTTTCTTATGAATATAGCATATAAACTCACATGCAACCTGAAAGTGAGAGCATTAGAAAATTATCATGATTTTTAAATACAAGTAAAGTGTTTTTTTAATATCCCAAGAGTTACACCATTCTTGAATTATCAATTTGATGTGATAAGGAACCTGAAAAGGATTCAATGTATTTCATTGTGATGTTAAGGCTAAGACAATGTGAACAATGCAGATATTAGGCACCATCCAAAATTTACATCCCATGATTTTTGTGAATACAAAACTATTAAATTTGCAATATCAGTTACAGTTGAATCTCAAACAAAAATACAATTAATGTACCTCCATCCTTTGTCCTATGACATTTGAAGGCATATTTCTTCTTCTGAACTTCAGGATTGCTGTCCAAGTACTCAACAGCAACTCTGCCTTCGATAGAACTGAGGACGTAGCCTTGTTTGTTAGGGAAAACCCTGATACACCTAGTCTGATACTTGAGGGAGGACTCCCTCCTCTGATTTACATGACCCATGTTACGAACGTCCCATACAAATATTTTCCGACCAGATGTGCCCACCACAAACTTTTCACCAACTATACTCATAGTATAAACCTGAAACAAAAAGTTATTTTTATTAATAAATGTCAAAAGCACATTTGAAACTCATAAAGATTATCATTGATTTCTCATAGTAATTGATACTAAGAATAACTAACATGAAACAATTCTTTCCTAATATATTCATATATACTTTTTATATATATGTTGTCAATAAACAAGAATACATACCATCTAATGGTTTTATTACCATAGTCACCCAAAGACATCAGTAAGAAAAATTTTCAGCTATAAAGGATACCAGACACCACATTATAAGTATTAAGAAAGAGGGTTGGTATAGTTCCTTGCAACAATTTCAATACAGTAATCAAAAACAGTTCAGGAAGTATGCTTTGTTCAGAATAAAAGATTACACCCTGAACTTCAAAAACTGTGTTGTGTTAAAGATATCTTTACATAAGTCTGTTTACACTTAATATTGCAAAAGTATTTATAGTACATCAGGCAACAACATAATAAATAATATAACTGCAATAAAGATTACAATACCCGTTCATTTCCCTGGTTATATGTTCCTACACAATTGGGAACCCTGCTATCCCACATTTTAACTGTTCCATCCCAACTGCCTGTAAGCACGGCATTCACTTCATTAGCAAACTCTACACAGCGGATGGCACCCTTATGATCACCCAGTACAGTCTCAGTTGTGGCATTCAGATCATACATCTTTAATGTCTGGTCCAGGCCCCCACTGTATGAATGTACTGCATCCTGAAAATGTAATTATTATGACAATAAATATTTCTATATTATTTAAAACGGTCCATAAACAGCTTATTCATAGAACTTCTCTTATCTGAACAGTTTTGTTTAGAAATTTGTGAATGTGTTAAAAGCAATCTTAATCATATCAAGATCAGTTTATATGGATGTAATGCTCAGATGGATTAGTAAATTAATAAGTATTCATACATTAGACGCCACTGAAGAGCGTTCCCAGAAGATGAGGCAACGAAGACCCCGTATAGGTGGATGTGTTGTAATAAAATAACACAAAAATAAAGTATTCTTTCAAAGCGATAAACAGTGTCGCAACTCACCCTGAAGCAGACGTCAAGTACAGGTAATTCATGATTATATTTGTGTCTTTCGATGTTCGCTGAAACATCATATAGTCTGACTGAACAATCCCACGAGGACACCAGAAGAAATTGGTTAGATTTTGGAGCAAATTTCACACTCGAAATCGCATCTTCCGGAAGAGTTTTTAACTTAAATTCTGTGCGGGATTCCGCCACCCGCGTGACGGTCATTGTGGAAGCAATTTTGTTAAAACACAAGAAACAACTGAAAATTAAAAATTGATCAAAATTGTGAATTTGCTAACTCTGAAAATCTGTAAATAACGGCGCTCAATATACATGTCATGTCACAACTACTGGAATATACACAGACCACGAAAGTAGAGATTAGTGTAGTCCACAGAATAATATGGTTAAACTTCATAGTATAATGCTATGCGCACACGGCGAAAATTTTTATTGCAGACACAATTTGTTTCATGGTTAGGGAACCCCCTAGACAAATCGCTTGTTTTTGTTTATTTTGACGCTCCAATATTTTTTTAAGTGAGACTTCTTCAGAATCGTTTTGATATAACACTCGATGAAATGAAAACCCCTCACAACAAATATACGATACATATGGATTGAACTATGATATAGGATATTGATACATATGAATGAGATGTAATTACGGACTAGGTAGAGATACCGTGTATTCCGTACATAGAAATACACCACACAATATTTTACAGTCTAGGCGACCTTGTTGTGTCGTATTTTGTAGCTACCCTATTTTTGTCTACATTGATTGAACACATTTTAATGAGCGAACGTCGATATATATCTATATTGTATACTATTTTTTATTAGGTTCATTCAGATATTTTCCAAATTATAAAAAAATAATTTAACAAGTATCTTACTCCTGATGGCACTACTTTCATCTCATTCTCTCATAAGATACTTTTCTGAAGTTTTACTTGTGCCGCGGGAGAACTACGTATACATTTTTCGCGTTAATCGAAATCTTAATCACACAGTACAATTCTCTTAATTTAGTATATAGTATGTAGAACTAAGTAATATTTTTTTGCTCTGCTACTACTCAATCTCTATTTTAAAAGTAATCTGTGATTTTAATTACGTAGCAACTCTCTCTTCCTAGTCTGTGGTGTTTAAGTACTCTTTGGTTTCAGTGACATGTTTGTGATGAGGTGTGAATAGAGAAATCCTTGTTTCGTTTCGATAAAATGGATTCACGTTCAATGATCATAGCTTGAACATTTGTGATGTTTCAGTTGTGCTTTAATTCAACGTGTAAATAACTCGTAAATGAAATACAACAGTGCCTCAAAACATAATAACATAAATGACAATACCACCGCGCAAGTAAGTCGACTCCGGTTGGAACGAATGGAGTGATTCCTATATAAACTAATAATGCAAACCAATTTGAAAACGAAAGAGATGTTTATAGTCAGAGCCTTGGAAAAAATATTAGCGGATAAGGACATAAAAAGGTCCTATCATAGTCAGTTGAAGAAATCCTGCGAAGTAGCACTCGGTAAGACATTTTGACGTACTGAGCAGATAACGTAATTATTCGTATCTTTGTAAGTAGGTACAGGTTTTTCATAATTAAGTTATAAAATAAGTTACGAAATGGTTACCTATACTTTTATATTTGAATGGCCATTACTGTTATGACCTTGGGAACTGGTAGTGGGGACATTGTTAGTCTTATCACGAGAGTTTCGCATTTAAATATCGAATGTTAATAGTGCTTGCAACGAATGTATGAACCACTTGGACATTTTATCTGTGTAATATGATACTCCCAAGTCATTTGAAGAAGTGGTCTAATTGAGGTTATTGTGAAATGATCAAGGAAATGAGGAAAATGTTGTAAACTTGTGTAACAATTAAATGTTGTGATACATATCTCTGGCTTTCCTCTATTACATTAATTAATATATTGATTACTTAATTAATTTATAAAGTGCCTCTACTTCAATTTAAATACAAATTTGACATAGAATAATCCATGGGAAATCCCTTGATTATGTTATATGCAATATATAATCCCTTCTATATTATTGCCTCTTAAGAGGAGATAAATCATAGTATAGTTAAATGTAATGCATGTATTTAATTTCTTTTCACTAGTAAGGTAATGCAAAATGATATGGTTTAGTATTTTATTTCTGAAAGAAATGAAACATTATTTTATTACATTGCAGAGGAAATAAAAGCGGAATTAAAAAATGGAGGTCAAGTTGAGTCTTCTGAAAGTCCATCATCAGGTACCCTGCCACTCCCTAAAAATGACTCATCTAACATCATCACTGCAGAAAAGTACTTCCTGCCATTTGAATTGGCATGTCAAAGCAAAGCCTCCAGGATAGTGGTCACTGCACTGGACTGCCTTCAGAAGTTAATTGCTTACGGTCACTTAACTGGAAACATTCCTGACTCTACCACTCCACGCAAACTGCTAATAGACAGAATAGTTGAAACCATCTGCAGTTGCTTCAATGGGCCACAGACAGATGAAGGAGTCCAGCTTCAAATTATAAAGGCTCTTCTGACAGTTATAACTAGTCAGCATGTGGAAGTGCATGAGGGAACTGTATTGCTTGCTGTTAGAACATGCTATAACATTTATTTAGCTAGTAAAAACCTTATAAATCAGACAACAGCAAGAGCAACACTCACTCAAATGCTTAATGTTATATTCACAAAAATGGAAAATCAGGCTTTAGAATCTGAAGGTAACGGCAATCCACCTACAGAAATGAATCATAAAATTCCCAATGGAACATTAAATAGTGAAGAACATCAAGAAAATCAAGAACATAAAGTTCAATTTTCTCATGATGAACAAGTTGATGAAATATTGGAAGCAAAAATAATTGCTAAACAAATTGTTGATTCAGTGATAGATAATGCTGTCACCATCGCCTCCAAGAAAAATACTGATGAGTTAAGTCAATCTGGTCCTGAAAATAATGAAAATCCATCAGATTCTGGAAGCATGTCTCAAGAGAGCAATGGACAGGCTAATACTGAAGCATCTATTACAAGAATACCATCACAAGAGAGTGTTGATGTAGCATCAGAAAATGATAATTCAGTTACAGCAAAATTTACACATGTCCTACATAAAGATGCATTCTTAGTCTTCAGGGCTTTATGCAAATTATCTATGAAACCTTTACCCGAAGGTACCCCTGATCCAAAGTCACATGAACTAAGATCTAAAATTTTATCACTACATTTATTATTGTCTATACTTCAAAATGCTGGACCTGTATTTAGAAATAATGAAATGTTCATTACCGCAATCAAGCAATATTTATGTGTGGCCTTATCTAAAAATGGTGTAAGTTCTGTACCTGAAGTCTTTGAACTTTCATTGGCCATATTTTTGGCTCTTCTGCAAAACTTTAAAATCCATTTGAAGAAGCAAATAGAAGTTTTCTTTAAAGAAATATTCATGAATATTCTAGAGACATCAAGCTCTTCATTTGAGCACAAATGGATGGTAATACAAGCCTTAACTAGAATTTGTGGAGATGCACAGAGTGTCGTTGATATTTATGTTAATTACGATTGTGACTTATCTGCAGCAAATCTGTTCCAAAGACTAGTAAATGATGTGTCTAAAATTGCGCAAGGAAGGCAAGCTTTAGAATTAGGAGCTACTCCAAACCAAGAAAAATCAATGAGAATCAGAGGACTTGAATGTCTTGTATCAATATTGAAATGCATGGTGGAATGGAGCAAGGAGCTTTATATAAATCCAAACATGCAAACAACTCTTGGGGAAAGACCAGTTAAAGAAGATACTGATCATCAAAGCATCAAGTCTCATGGAGGATCAAGTTTAAGTTTAGTCTCTACAGGATCTAGCAACATTGGCAACAGGGAAACTTTAGATTCTCCTGAACAATTTGAAGTTCTGAAACAACAAAAAGAAGTATGGGAGACAGGTATCGATTTATTTAATAGAAAACCCAAAAAAGGTGTGGCATTCCTTCAAGAACAAGGCCTTTTAGGAACTTCTACAAAAGAAATCGCTGAGTGGTTACTAACTGACGAAAGAATTGATAAAATATTTATAGGTGAGTATTTAGGAGAAAATGACGATCATTCTAAGGAGGTTATGTATGCTTATGTAGACTCAATGAAATTTTCCAATATGGATATAGTAGCTGCACTTCGACATTTCTTAGAAGGCTTTAGATTGCCAGGTGAGGCTCAAAAGATAGACAGATTAATGGAAAAGTTTGCCGCTCGGTATTGTGAATGCAATCCGACAAATACTCTATTTACGAGTGCCGACACTGTTTACGTACTGGCGTTTTCCATAATAATGTTGACTACAGATTTACATTCGCCTCAAGTTAAGAATAAAATGACAAAGGAACAATATATTAAATTGAATAGTGGGATTAGCGACAACAATGATCTGCCAAGAGAATACCTGTCACAGATATATGACGAAATAGCTGGCCATGAAATAAAAATGAAAAATACATCTAAACCAGGAAAGCATATGATTGCCAATGAAAAAAAACGCAAGCTTATATGGAACATGGAAATGGAACAAATATCAACGGCCGCTAAGAATTTGATGGAATCAGTATCACATGTACAAACGCCTTTTACAACAGCGAAACATGTCGAACATGTGAGGCCTATGTTCAAAATGGCATGGACTCCTTTCCTGGCTGCATTTTCCGTAGGACTACAAGATTGCGATGATCCCGAAATAGCATCTTTATGCTTGGATGGTATCAGGTGCGCTATTCGCATTGCTTGTATATTCCACATGTCACTTGAGAGGGATGCATATGTGCAGGCTCTAGCACGATTTACTTTATTAACGGCAAATTCGCCGATTACTGAAATGAAAGCTAAGAATATTGACACAATTAAGACTCTCATAACAGTAGCACACACCGACGGAAACTATCTTGGGTCCAGTTGGTTAGATGTGGTTAAATGTATTTCCCAGTTGGAATTAGCGCAATTAATAGGTACAGGAGTTCGGCCTCAATTTTTGTCAGGTTCAGGAATAAAGCCACAACCAGATTCACTAAAATTCAGTCTTATGTCCTTAGATCCTAGTGTAAAGGAACATATTGGAGAAACAAGCTCGCAAAGTGTGGTAGTAGCGGTCGACAGAATATTTACTGGCTCTACAAGGCTAGATGGTGACGCAATCGTTGATTTCGTTAAGGCCCTATGTCAAGTGTCGTTGGATGAATTAAGCCATCCTACAAATCCTCGAATGTTCTCGTTACAAAAGATTGTTGAAATATCTTATTACAACATGGGTCGTATTAGGCTTCAATGGTCTCGTATATGGCAAGTCCTTGGTGATCACTTTAATAAAGTAGGTTGCAGTAATAATGAAGATATAGCATTTTTTGCAGTTGATTCTTTGAGACAATTGTCTATGAAATTTATCGAAAAAGGCGAATTTGCCAATTTCAAATTCCAAAAAGATTTCTTAAGACCTTTTGAACACATAATGAAGAAAAATAGTTCTCCAACCATAAGGGACATGGTCGTTAGATGTATCGCCCAGATGGTAAATTCACAAGCCCCAAATATAAAATCTGGTTGGAAAAATATATTTTCGGTATTTCACTTAGCTGCTGGTGACCAGGATGAAGCTATTGTCGATTTGGCATTCCAAACTACGGGCAAAATAATTACTGAGTTATATGATAAACAATTCCATGCCATGATTGATTCTTTCCAAGATGCAGTAAAATGTTTATCTGAATTTGCTTGCAACGCAAAATTCCCTGATACTTCTATGGAAGCAATAAGATTGGTAAGATCTTGCGCAACAGCCGTAGGAACTTCGCCACAATTATTCGCTGAACATGCTGGATTGGAAGGTGAACCTGGAGCACCTGAAGAGGATAGAGTTTGGCTCAGGGGTTGGTTTCCACTTCTATTCTCCTTATCTTGTGTCGTAAGTCGCTGTAAATTAGACGTGCGCACACGAGGTCTTACAGTCCTGTTTGAGATTATCAAAACTCATGGTGAATCATTCCGTCCCCATTGGTGGAGAGATTTATTCAATATATTATTTAGAATCTTTGACAATATGAAGCTACCTGAACACCAATTGGAAAAGAACGAATGGATGACTACAACTTGTAACCACGCATTGTATGCGATAGTGGATGTCTTCACGCAATATTTTGACATTCTCGGTTCCTTACTACTTGAACAACTCTATGCACAGCTTCATTGGTGTGTGCAACAGGATAACGAGCAACTCGCTAGATCTGGCACGAACTGCTTAGAAAATCTAGTCATCTCAAACGGAACAAAGTTCAATGAGGACACATGGAGCAAAACTTGTCAGATTATGTTGGATATATTCAATAGTACGCTTCCCACTACGTTACTTACCTGGAAGCCAGATGATGGTGAAGAAGGCGAAACCCCTCAAGTCCGACATGGCATACTTAAGAAACCTCAAATTGGAGATGAGGCAAAATCTTCCAACCGTATTTTTAATAGCCTTCTCATTAAATGCGTCGTACAATTGGAATTAATTCAAACGATCGATAATATTGTGTTCTACCCAGCGACGTCAAGGAAAGAAGACGCCGAAACACTGGCGCTCGCTGCCGCCGAATTGACAGGTGGAACTCCTGGGACCGAACAAGAATGTCAGCGGGAAGAGCAAGGCATGTACAGGTTGTTAAGTTCGCCACATTTGCTACGGCTTGTGGAATGTCTGATGTGCAGCCATCGATTCGCGAAGACTTTCAACACTAACAACGCTCAAAGAAATGTTCTTTGGAAGGCTAACTTTAAGGGCTCCGTGAAACCTAATATGTTAAAGCAAGAAACTCAGTCCCTCGCTTGTGTTCTTCGGATATTGTTCAAAATGTACAGTGACGAGGCGCGGCGGAGCCACTGGCCGGCGGTACAGAAAAGTTTAATAACCATTTGCTGCGAAGCTCTCGAATATTTCGCCGGTCTCACTAACGAGGCCCATAGAGATGCATGGACATCGATTTTGCTTCTGATTCTCACCAGAATACTGAAGATGCCCGATGAAAGAGTGAGTATTATATTTAACTTTATACTAAATATCAGTACTAGACACGAACATTGCATAAGCATGTATTTGACTATGTAAATGTAAGACCAATATAACTTCCTGGCGCATAACGCCGGGATAATACTAAGCTATAAGTATGGCCACGCATTACAAATGAAATAATACAGCAACGTAATTTTGCATAGGGCCGGATAAGGAAACTATCATTTATAGATAGCTTGTAATTTCCAACGCTGTGATGATGTCACAATATGCACGCTGGCATTTTAAATAGGTTTCACAAAGTTGTATTGTGTATTTTAAGAATCTATATGTAACTAATTGATTCTATATCTAAAGAAATGTTACGATAAAGATAAATTGTCGGTATACTTATCTCAAACACAATCTAAAGTGAAATAACAGAACGAATTAACATATGTACTAAATTAAAATCATAAGATTATTTCCTAGTAAGATTTTAAAAGTTCATGTTAAATGTTGATTATTTATTTCAAAATAGGCGTTTTATCGTATATGTCACGGTTGTAGCCATGATGTTTATGGCTGGCGTAGCCACTTACCATCGGGTGGAGCGTCAGTTCGTTTGTTAAAGGCATAACCACATTTACAACAATGTCTTATTCGGTTCGTGGTTTAATCGTTATGACAAATATAAATGTACAATAATACATGATGTTATTAGGACGGCAAAGATGGAATGCCTATTTTTGGTTATAAAGTCATTATCAAAAAAAACTCAAACTATCTAATCTTTATACACCGTCTACTCAAGATTAAAAGGAAGACAAGATATATTACTCATTGTTCATGGACTAAACAGAAATATTTCTAGTGATAAAACGACGCGTTGACGAATGTATTAGCGGCTTACCCCAGCTTCGTATGGGTACGATAAAGATATAAAGTATATATCCCATACCACTATGTATTAACATGGAATTTCTAGGGAAAGACTGAAAATTGCCTACTACATACAAACTCACAAACTTTACCCCTTTGTTATGAAGGGATGTAGATACGCAATATAATGGATCTTGTTATAGGAATAGGATTTTTCCATAGTTATTTTCCATCCTTCTATGTCCATAGAAAAAATCAAACCTTAAAAGAACTCAGTTGCGCCGTGAAAGGATAAATAATGAATATGAATGGATAATAATGTGATATAATCGTATTGTTTGGAGTTGTTTATTTTATTGATGAAATTATATCACTAATAAAAAAAAGTTCACATACATAATTTCGTATTCGAAATTAAAACCTACGGTCGGAAATCATATTCAGTATTGGGTTCTAGGAAGTGGGCGTATTCCTTAGTAAGTGGCAGTTATGGATACAGACACTAATCACTATCTCTCTATAATAAGTGGTATTGTTAACTAAATAGCTCTTACTGTTACCTTCAACGCTAATATTGAATTGTGTAACATAGTAACAGTTGACCTACGCTTGTTTGTACAGTTTGCGGCACACGTCTCCAGCTACTACCCGCTGCTGTGTGAAATCACGTGCTTCGACTTGAAGCCAGAACTGCGGACGGTGCTCCGCCGGGTGTTCATCCGGATTGGACCGGTCTTCAACATCGTCGCACCGCACTAATTATACAAACATGGCCTTATAGTCCCTAGGTTTACTATCACTTATAGTCTAATGTTAAACATGCGACACTACACTAGAGAAATCACAAGTCGATTCTTTAAAAGTTTAATAATGACAGCAATCAGTACTTCAGTAGTATTAAAAGTGATCTATTAGCGTGTAGTCATCTTATTGTCTAATTTATATGAATTTAAATTATTTGATTATCAACGTTAAAGTTTAAATTGTATAATAAAAACATAGATGTTGTATGTATAAATTATAGTTTATTCTGTATATTTGAAGTTTTTACTGTATGGAGCGCTGAACTCACTCACCGCTGTTAGCTTCACATTTTCTTCTGGCTAGACTGACCTAACTGTGATTGCGATGGTTTTCACAGCTTTCGTGTTATCCTTCCTTACTGAGTGATTTCAGTACTCGCACGCAAACTGATTATATTATTATTACCCCTTATACTAAATAAACTATAATAATACATTATTTGGCTATATATCATTACACAATCTGGAGCCCCTCAATTGACTTTTCCAATCACTCCAAGTCCCAA
>DWPA01005005.1:0-12260 GCA_018251375.1 Calpodes ethlius | reverse complement strand
TACGCGCCTTTGTGTGTACGAAACGACCGATATTAGTCATTTTTTATAATAGGTAATGTTTGGGTACGTACAGACAGACTTCTTTGTATAGTGTGTTTTTATTATCATATACTGTGGCAATGTTTTCATCTGGCATTCTTTAGTTTTCGTCGAAATGGTTACACATTACGATTATTGTATTTCTAATCGTCATGATTTTAAGGTAAAGGGGACTAAATTACAAAAATATCATCGGTTACATTTAGATTTTCGATGTTATGCTAATAGTATTCGGTCGATTAGTCGCAGAACTAATCGACCATGTAATATTTTTGCTCACAAAGTCCATCGATCAGTCGTCGGATAAATCGAGAGAGTGCACCATGCGCTCGCAGCGTGATAGCGCATGGCCGGATTAGAGTGGGACGGTGCTACGCGTTAGAGGGAGATGTAGAGAAAACATCTGGGCTCGGTTTTGCTTGGTTGTGATTTTCGTTTTCTACTCGACCGCGGCGGGGTAATATTGATGTTGGTCTATTTTAGTGTTCGACGACTTGAACTCATTCGTTTGGCACCTGTCAAAATGTAAAAATCACGTGTTCTAGAAAATTAGTGTTCTTTTTTCAAAATCACGGACATAATTTGTTATTGTAATTATTACTTGCTCGCTCAGCGGTCAAAATTCGACCGTATATCATATTGTGAAAGGGTAAATTCACAATGCCACTATTTTTTTTTCTT
Source organism: Calpodes ethlius (assembly GCA_018251375.1). Taxonomy (NCBI): domain Eukaryota; kingdom Metazoa; phylum Arthropoda; class Insecta; order Lepidoptera; family Hesperiidae; genus Calpodes; species Calpodes ethlius. The sequence continues at coordinate 11,540 of DWPA01005005.1, read as the reverse complement.
ACAATATTTTTGTAACACGGATAATAAATGAAGCATTCTGAATTCTATGTCTAAATATTTTCTGTACCAAATCTCAGATTCCTACGTGCATTTATTATTAAAAAAAAAACGGATATAAAAGTTTACCTTCAAGAAGGTATTTATGTAGAATATTCTCATTTAAAAGTTTTTGAACAGAACAGCGCCCCCTGTAAATAAACATTATGTAAATTTACTATATATTAATAATAAATCATGATAGCAATTAATTTTATCGCCATAAAATACTGATTAATGACATCTTATTTATAACCATAAATGATAAATACCACTCCCTTGATATCATCATAAATTAAATAAAATTTTAAATAATTTATTTTTATTTATATAATAAGTTAATCTTTTCAGAAGGAGTGCAAGTTTAATTAAAATATAAAATATATGAAAAATTATTATATACAATAATATTAAATATATTTTCTGAAGTAAATTGAAATTAAAAAACTTCCTTTAAGGTCATTAAGGGGCTATCAAAATGCTATTAAGGTTAATGCGAGATGATTGACAGTGATGTAATTTTATTTCTCATCAAAATTTTATACCCATAGCGATGGTGTCGGATGGGATACGAAATTTCATGTGTATACATTAATTTGTGAGGAGGGTTTTTTAGGGGACCAGGGTGGCAATCGAGTATAAGTGCCGCCATCTTTAGTCGAATATGCACACCAGTGTCAAACTTCAAATAGGACTGTAGGAGGGGCTGTACTTAGTAAGTCTTGTTAGTATTTGATGATGGTAAGAATTTAGTTTGTTATAATTCGTTAGTAAAAAGATTTAGACATGTTACTAGTTATTTGTTTTAGAAAAACTAGTAATACATCTTTTCAAGGCAATATTAAAACATATACTTTTAGTAATTTAAAACAATCATTTAGATGATTTTTGAGATATTGCGTGTAATATCATCTTTAATCTCTTAACTATTTATGAAATGATGTCCATAATATTTAACTACTAAATTCGATTCATTAACTACGATCTTTAGCATTGACAACCCTAGCCCTAAGGTTGACACTGCTACCTATATTCTATGTAAGGTTTATTATATTGTCTTTGTAATGGGCTTCACTGACCCCAAACCAGTATGAGGCAATGCGGTCGTTAAGTATGTCCTAAAAAGGCGGTAGTTACTTTAAAAGAATTATTGATTATTAAAGGTAGTTTAAGTACAGTCAGTAGGGTTGCCATCCTTACTGTATTGTATAGTATCGTACTATGTCATTCTATTGTAAAATATCATTATATGTAGAAAAATAATAAAGTTCAAGCAATGCTGCAGTGTTATTGCTAATTTAATTGTCAAGCTTTTTTAATTTACTTGTGACTTTTTATTTTGTGCCATATAAATAAATACTAGATAAAATAAAAACAGATTAAACAGTGTTTATATCAGCTTACTCGCATGTTATTTATGTCTGATGCAGGCTAGTTTTTTTTCTAGATTTCTTGATGAATATAAAAAAAGTAATATTTATCTCTCAAAAATAGGTGGCAACCCTGTCAGCTTTATTTTATAAGGATGGCAATGCCATTTATGGACCTACCTATATAATATACATTGTTTTTCACGCCAATATGTCAAGCGAATCCGTGAATCTTGATCGTGAATATCACGTCCCGAATATGACGAAAATCCTTTCATGTACAGGTTGTTCGTTCCGAGTATCCTTACATAGTAATTTCATTTCCTCCTTAATAGGCTTAAAGACGTGTGTGAGTGTACGTGTATAATGATGTTATTAAATACCTACAATGTCATTGCTATGTATGTGTTTGTGGGAAGGCTTCCATCGAGGTTTTAGTGTCATTGAACTGTCTACGTGTGTCTAAGGACTATCGGTTAGGGCGTGTTCACATCGTTTGTAATTATCGCAATTGTAAGACTAGTTTACTTTCGAAGAGAAAGTAAAAATGATTTATTCGACTAAACTTTCCAAAGCTTAATTATTATGAGGCATAATCATTATTTTGGAGCATGTATTTTTTGTCGCGTTACCTTATAAAGAAATAACTTAATGTTGTGATTGAACACGATACACGCTTTAACGTAAAAAGGAGATAGTTTTACAATATTGCTTATTAACTATTCTGTAAGGACCTTTAGTATATTTTTTGTCTGTTTTTATGTTTTTACACTCTGATTCTAAAAACTGGAATTTATACAATAGTGAAAGACATAAGTGCTAACATGTTCTCACTTTCATTAGGCTGTTATTATCAGTAATGAAGTCTACTATAAAGTTTATAGATGTCTTAAGATTCTTCTTCCATTTACAGAATTAAGCGTTTAAGCTCTTAGCAAGTAATTAACGATCCAATACATCTATTGCAATAACTTTTAGTCACTTATGTGGTACTAACTCTATGGTACTTAGCGATCACATCGCAGAGTCAACTCACCCTGATGATGCTCCGGTTCGGAGCGAAACACGTGTTAGTGGTGGTATGTATGTTGGTATATACTTTAATTTATTGTAGTGCATGCTTTTCTTTGTGGGAGGGAAGGAGGTACCACACATGTTTTAAAGTATATACCGTCATACATTTTAATCTCGGATTGTTGCAAAGTAGACTAATAATAGCTTAATAACAATGGATTTCCGCAAATTAACGACTGATACTATTAACTATGTAGATGCTATCTATTTTATATATCTTTATGTATATTATTTTGCCAATATTTCGATTCAGTTACATGGACCATCGTCACGGCGATCTATGATCGATGTATTTCATCAATCTGTGTAATATATATGACATATAGATACATAAATAGGAGCTAAAATGATACAGAGAAAATCATTACCCTCCTTTTGATTCGCCACAGACGAATAAAAAAATGATGTTCATGAAAGAAATTACACTCATTTTAATTTTTTTTTGTTCATTTAAAAATGTGTTTTGTTGTCTCATTGTTGGTATCTGGCGCGTACGAGTTCTGTACTTGTATTTCACGGACATCGACTTTTAAGACTATTAAAATATGTCCTTGAAGCTTATTTACTTAATTAACGCGTGCCTTTAACGTTTAATTAAAGCTTTACAGTTTGAAACGTACTCCACAGTTTACAATTATTTAACATTTCATATATGAAGCATAAATAATACGAGCGGATTATTAATTCAAGTTAAAATATCATCAATAGCTACGACCATTTTAATTAAAATAACATTGATTCAATAATTATTTGGAGTAACTTTATATGTAACGGCTTTGACCACAAAATAGTCTTTGCATATTAAATTTTACACGTTATTAGTTTATTAATAAATCTATTTTAGTTTTGAATATAAAAATACAATCAATTAATGAAAAAATATTCTGAAAGCTCATGATTAAGATAAGAGGTTAATAAACTTATTTGAGATACTGTCAGTTTTAAAATCTCGATATCAATATTATTTATTTTATTTTTGATTGACAAACAAGGAGAGTGAATAGGCTCTTTATCAGTTAGTGCGCACAACACCATAGGCTTCATCGCCACTTACTATCAGGTGGGATAGTAGTCAAAAAAAAAAAAAAAGAAAAAGAAAAAACAATCTTGTAGACAAACTATGTCATGGTTCTTTCAATGTTTTTTAATTCAAGCATTTGTCAAATAGATGATAATTATACTAATACTATACTAAAATATTATAAATGTGAAAGTGTGTTTGTTTGTCCTTCTTTCATTTCGCAATGGAGCATCGTTATGGTATGATTTCTGGTTTGGAGATAGTTGGGAGAACGACGAGTACTAAAGGCTACTTTTTACCGCAAAACGTCCCATTTTTGTGGAAAGATTCATTACGATGTATATTTCAGCTAAATTATAGGAAGTGTTTAACAACAAAGCGTTGCCTAGCAACCATTGATAGAAAGAAATTGACGAACTTTTTATTGCCGATCTTTTCATATACGTGGACGGAGTCGCGGGAAACATGTAGTACTGTATAATGTAAATATAATTTTATTTATTTATTTATCTGACTATATACAGTTCCACTATGCATCACCACCTATAAACTAACTTCACCAACCATATGTATGTTCGTTTGTTCTCGCAAAATTTCTAAGCTAATTATCAGAATTAACAAATGTATATTATTAGGAACGGCTTCATTATCCAGGCCGTATGACGTCACAGTAGATTCAACCTTAAATGTCATCCTACATAAAACAGAATAATGAATAAAATACAAACATCGAGAATCACATGAAAAAGCTTTCAAATATATACTTATATTCAGAGCATTTTATCTTATTTCACTTTATCGTATGAAAAATAAAGATACTCACGGAAAATTAAATGAATTACAGAACCTTTAAAACCAGTGTCTCATCGATAGCGCAAAGATAATTCACGATATTTGATCTCATATTACTGTAAAAAATAAATAGTTAACTACTACGACAAAATAAATACCAAGCAAAAGGAATATCACAGGATCTGTTACTGAAGTAGTAGTTCTGTCTGAGGATAACTTAACAGACGTTCATGAATCGCCCGGCCATTTAACGCTAGAAATCTTCAGCTATTCCCAAAGCAACTAAACAAACTTGGCCACGTTCGTGTTGGACTACCTTTCAAACTGTAACAATCAGACGAAAATGTACAAAGCAATACGTTTATATCCCCTGAAAGTGTTTTCGCTCAACTTGTTTCCTAGATTGTACCAAGAATGAGTTTAAAGTGTTGGAAGTACTTCTCCGTAGATCTTTAAGAGTTTACTGCAGTGAAAAGTTTGTAAACTGTGCTACCTGTAAGTAGGTTTGGGTGTACTATTGTAATAAGTTTAAGTATACAAGTATAACAATAGTTTAAGATTACAATTCAAATTGAGAATTTTTAAATGGAAAGTTTAACTGCAAGATAATTCTGGTTTTACTGCGACAAGGTCTTGGTAATAGGAGCAGAGGAATTTGAAAATGATAGTGGGTATTTGTTGGATTCATAAGGCTTAGTAACGGTTAGAGTTAAACCATAATAATTAGAAATGGAGTAATTCCGAGAGATGGATCTCTGACGTTGTGGTTCCAGATCAAGGATGGAAATTTATTAATTCCTATTAGTCGTGTTGGTACTAAGCAGACTCCTAGGTGGCAGAAAACATAAATATTTCACTTAGTGTGGTACCACCACCTCACCTTTCTGCCGTGTACTAATCGCGGTGTAGTGATTGCGATCTGGTTTATATGTCGCCAATTATAAGTATACAAGAAGAAGACGATCATCTAGGGTAGCCTGGGCATCTAGGACGACTTCGAGTGGGAAAAATTACTATCTTTGACGAATACTTATATTGGTAACCTACACGAACAGTTCTAACAGATATAGTACAATTGCCAACGAATAATAGCAAACTGTTATTCATATTAATGCCTAATACTAATAGGATTTACTAGGATTAACTACGATCTTCTACAGTCCTTTTCGAAGTTTGTCAGAGGTGTCCGGAGAGGATGGCGACACTGCAAGTCACGTGCCATCCTCATCCCATAAAATAAAATGTTGTTTAAAAACTTTAGTCCATTTCCTGTTCCATTTGAACTTAAAAATTTACAGATATTGGATTAGACTGTATTGTTCTGATTCCAAGATTTATATATTGCAACAACATTGTTTTTGTAACCAAAACGGCAATTTTTACTGAAATTTCTGGGACATATTCCGTTATTCCAGTTCCTAATAAAACTGCGAAACTTTTTTGGCAAAAACTCCTAAAAATAGTAAAAAGAGCATTAAAGACATCTAATTAGATTAAACATCAGCTCATCAACATTGTGACAACATTATGACATAATCCAAAGACCCAACACGTACAAGCTTAATTTCTCAACGTTACTATCTCAAGTAGCAACAGGCTCCATTCTCGAATTTTTATAAGAACTGGGCAATCACCATAATCGTCCCATCAAACCTTTTCATCCAAACGACTATACCCATTAAAGCAACGGAGCGTGAAAAAGGATCCGAAATATCTGGAACTAGCGCGCCGTCCCTCTTTAGCGCTTTTACATAATAATGTATTTAAACTGTGTTAGGGTTCTGTACGACAAGGGAAAATATTTTTTATTTCGTACTTATGGATTAGTATTTGAGTTTGTTCATCTGTTACACCTCATTTCCTAATTGACCCAATGAAAAAAACGACATTTGTTCCTATTTGAGTCGAAGATTCGACTACATTTTACTATGAAATTATAAACGCGCATTTTTACTAAACCTATTAACTTTGGATGCATAAATGAAGTGGGACAAAGTAAAATGTTATGTGTATTCAAGCCTAATTATAATGTTTTGCAAAGGTTAAATCTTAACAATGCTTGCAACCTTTATGCAAGAATTTGAATGAAAACTAGAGTAGCTACCGTAATGGCATTATGATAAAAATCTACTTTTAGATCAGAGAAAACATTTCAACCACATTTTCTGCATACAGTTACAGTTAGAGAACCTCTTGGGAATAACCATGTACGCAAACATCGCATTTTGTTATTAAAAACGACGGCAAACAACGAAATGTATAATTAAAATCCATAAACTTTTATTATAATACATGTTTTATAGAAACGAAAAATTCCAATATCAAAATGTAGACTAGCATTTATTTCCCAAAGGATTCACTTGGTTTTATGAAGATTTTTAGGTAAAAACATAGTGCTGATTTGTTGGCCTGTTTTTCAGTAAAAGATCGACCAGACTTTTAGATCAATGAAACAATTGGTGAAATACATCGAGCACTACCACGTTTTAATCTCGATTGTTATTGTTAGGAAAAAGTCGTTGAACAATTCTGTAGGTAATTTGGATGGCATAATAAATTCTGACTATTCTCAATTTTTCCTCCTCCAAATAACATTGGAGCAGTATGGCGAAGCATGCTTAGAGCAACTACTGTCGTTCAGCTGCTACAGGCATTGCCAACTGATACCATTCCTTCTTGTACTAAAATATTGAAAAAAATTAGCGAATGTATTTATTACTGCAATTTTTATATTTTTTCATAATTTATGATTTATTTGCATGCAAATGCAAATGCATTTATTTGCAGTTGCCTCAAAAATTGTCCATTTGGATATTCATTTCACTAACTCATTGAAGTACGCTTGAGATAGATATTTAGCTTTTCGTTGATTTGAACTCTTCACAAATGTAAAAGTTAATTTTGTAAATTTGAAAACTCCCATCTCAGTTTTTGTGAGTTTCCTAAAGCAAAGTAGGGGCAGGTTTTTGACCTAAATTAAAATACTTGGTGCACACTCTATAAAATATTATTACCTTATAAATTGCCAAACTTTCTCTCGTAAGCACGGTTACATTCATGAGAGATAGCTTTAAATGAATAACCATTACACTTCAATTGGGTCCGACGTTACTATGATTTTCAAATGTGACACAGTTTAAGCTGTTAAGCCTTCAAGCGCTTTGTCTTACTCGAAAGATATGAGAAATATAGCTTTTATCAAAGAGATTACGTCTACTTACGCCCAAATATTAGTTAATGACCTTTAATACATATGAAGATGAGGAATAGTTATGTATAGATTAACTGTGGATAATACAAAAAAACGCATTTCGTTTCTTGAGTACGCAACAACTGACACGGATACACGCGAAACACGGCTGTCTTCCTAAATCGTAATTGTGATTGTAATTGAAATTATAACCATTCACATGCGCCGCTGATACATGGCTTTAATCCAATACAATAATAGACTCATCTGCACCAAACCGATTCAAACGGTTTAATATAACTGAAACGATATTCATAGCCCGATTAACTGCCCTAGGGATCGTATGATGATACGGCCGAATTCAAAACCAATATGGCAGCCAGATTTTACGAGCGGCAATTTTATTGTCCAATACTGTGTAAACGGCAGCTTGAATAATAAAATCAACAATAAACATCGGATAACAACACTCGACAAATTACGACAATTGGAAATTATGCTCGAAGGATTTGGGATTGTTTTACCGTAACGGGTAAGGATTGCCGCCGGCTCTGAGACTTGTAAGATCAACTTGATTTCAGTTGCTAAAAGTTGTTTTTGATTAAACATAACATAATTCTTAGTATCGTGACAGCAATGAATAGCAGGAAGATATACACCCTGACCCAAAATGTAAATCCAAATTTCTATTTCATTGAGAATAGAAAGCAGGAACTTTTAAGTAACTCTTAGTAACCTTTGCGTCACACAGGACACCAGATGATAAAATCTAACAATTGAAGTTTTTGTGAACATTTATAAATGCAGTCTGGGGACTTTAGTGATTGACCCACAATAGAACACCGCGGTTCATTTTCTGTTCTTAATCGAATGTATTTGGATATCGGATAGCAGTTCCGATAGGGTATCCTAAAGGTGTAAATTTGAGTTTTTAACAGCCATCAAACCAAAATAAGTGATAACGACGTTTTGCTATTGGCAGACATTTAAGAACCGATTATATCTACGTTCCATGACTTCCTAAAGAATGATTAGTTTAAGGTTTTATTCAATGCTTAGAATGCAATAATTCAACAACAAATTCAAATTTAGCAGTTCAGCACTGTATCTAGGCATTATTATTAATACTATTATTATGGATTCTTTTTCATTTGGTTCTGGTTAAATACGGACAAGTAAATAAGTTCTTAAAATAGCAGTTTTGATCGGAGTGACAAGGTTATTAAGATGTGACCTATGGAAGTGGTTAGAGAGCAGTTTTTTGAATTTCTAGAAATATGAATTTTACTCTGTATTGAATCAAATCTGGCTCAGAATATACGAGTATATTCTAGGCCTCGTAAGTTACGAAAATAAACCCGTGTCCTATGGTGGACCAATAAGGAATTGAAGCCAATTAGATCAAAAAATGTACATATGGTACATAATGATTAATCAACATACAAAGAAATGACTGGCATGAATTCATGAGCGTTATAAACGACTTCGTTTATCCATTTACAAGGTGACCAGTGGCTGAAATTGTCTTGCATTTATGACGGCGGTTTCATTACGGTGATTATCGAGAGCGTTGGAGAGAAATGGCTTGCATGTTTCATTAGGGTCGTTGGCTATTTTAACAAGAAAATGTTATCGATATAAGGTTATATCTCAGAGTTTGTTTTTGTTAATAATAACGAGCAGTGATAGCTTAGTGGTTCGAACGTGGAGACGAGGGCTCGAATTCTACACGCACCTCTAATTTTCAAAGGATTACAAGTGAATTATCACTTGCTTCGGTGAAGGAAAACATTGTGAGGAAACCTGCACTCCCAAAAGTTCTTTATAATGTTTTCGTCTACCGTCTATGTTGTGAAGTCTACCAATTCACATTTGGCCAGAGTGGTGTACTATGGACTGTATCCATCACACGAGGAGACCCGAGCCCAGTACTGGAACGTGATGAATAATAATATAAATTAAGAAGTTATGTCCGAAAATGTATTGTAGTATGTCTAGATAGTGCTTTATTGAATAAGAATAATGACATCGGTTTTATAAAAAATAATATGTCTATTTAAATCTCGTTTAAATATGTTTTCGAGTGTAGTGTTCCCTAAAACGAATCGAAGACAATTATTAGTTTGCATCATATTTTTATTATGGAGATCTACAGGATAGGCATACAATCTTCAGCGGTTAAAAGGCATTTTAGCTTGGACTGAACCATAGATGGATCGAATTCTTAACACTTAAGATTGAAAACCAGCTAAATTGGATGCAGTTTTCATTGGCAGATGAGGCCGTTGAGGAAGTACCGTTGTAGACTGGAAAATGTACTTTGAAAATTTGGTTGTGTGAAAATGTTTAGTAAAAAATATGTAATCAATGGAACTTTTTATTAATTACTCAAAACTTTTTAAATATCCAGTATATCCAAGAGCCAATTACCAAGACATGGCTGACCTTCCAAATTGTTCAAAAGTCTATTAAAAGCAGTTCCGGTTATAAAATATGTGCAATAGATATATATCTATTAAGTCTAAAAGTTATAAACAACGACCATACACCTATTAACGATGTCAACATAAATATCACGGAAGATGTAGTTTATAGACTCATAATCCTTCAAAGGGGGAAGCGACCGCGCACTCCTATTAAAATTACGAAATGTCTGATGAATTTAGATTGGTATTCAGAACACGAGAGCAGGGATTTAGAAGCAATTCCCTTTTTGATCTCTCCTGTGCAAACAACAAAACTCTGTGGCGGTAGACGGGTCTACCCGTCTTTGCATAAAATATTAGATAGGCAGTTTCTCCACTTGAAAGAAACGTACGGATTTCAAAAAGCAGCGGCTCGGAATAAACGAAAGCTAGTCCTTCTTTCCATCACAGCGGTTTTACCGCGAACACTTCTAATTGGAAATAGGTCTGGTAGAAATAATACTAAAGTTGTCAGGCCAAAAAATATATTATATTGTGTTTTTAGCAACAATATGTTATTTCCAAAAATAAAATTAAAATATATGTTTTGGGTCCGAAGTGAGATTTCAATTAAAACAACAATTTTATTAACACAACGTAATATTAATCACAATTTAAACAAAACTCAAAATACGTTAGGAACAATCCACAACACATAAGCAACCAAAAGTATTTTACAATATTCAGATCAGACCGATATACCGACAAATAGCTTACAACAACACGATCAGACTCATAAAATAACTACCCCATTTCGCCCACTATTACCCCTTAAGATTAGTAACAATATATTTTTAATTCTATATGTTTAGAAACATAACATAATGATTTTTATCCGAAAATAGTGGATGGAGTGACGGTACAACCTAATTGTACATTACTTGAGCAACTGTAGTTAGATTTAACTACATCCCAATGAACATAATTAATACCTTGCGTTATCTAGTGGACTATATTATTATAGTGATTATTAGGCCCGTTAACGTTTATTCCTACTATACATTCTCATCGTAAACGGGGGTTGACTAGTGGAGAATCAGTGGAGAAGTCCTCTAGGTAATAAAGGCTTACAGGTATACATTTAAATGTGGGTTTCGTAGACAGTATTTACTGTTTTGTACGGAATTAATTGCACAGTGAATGTAGTTGTTAAACGAAACATCTTCACTCGTTCTATGAAGTAATAGTTACCATTTACTAGCAGTGATAGATTAGTGGTTCGAACGTTGGTTTTGAGTACGTAGAGGCGTGAATACCAATCCTGCACGCACCTCTAATTTTCAGAATATTATGGGCGTATTACAAGTTAATTATCACTTGCTTTGGTAAAGGAAACACTTGCGAGGAAACCTGCAGTATTAAATTCCACAATGTTGTCAAAAGGTATGTGAAGTCTGCCAAACCGCACTTGGTCAGCGAGGTGGACTGTGTCCGTGGCCTGTATCCGTCACATTGTGAGAGTAGACCCGGGCCCAGCAGTGGGACAGTTATAGGTTGTGATGATATTTCGTAGTTATGATAGCTTTATCTAGATTGAAACCTAAGTTTGGTGTAAAACGCATAGGTGCATGTAATTTTATTGCCCCTTGTGT
>DWPA01005004.1:0-12260 GCA_018251375.1 Calpodes ethlius | reverse complement strand
GTTCATGATTATAAATTATTTTATTATCATCTCAATAATGGTATTGCTTTAATTTCTAATTATATATTTTAAGTACTTATTGTTTAAAATCTAATTTTCCTTTAAAGATAATAAAATCATCTTTCTTTTTAATAAATATCTGGAGTTTTCTCTTTGTTATCTTAGCTGTAAGCATTCAAATCAATATAAATTACGAAACATTTAAAAAATTAAATGTTTCGTAATTTATACTATAATAAAACTCAAAAGGAACATTTCTTCTGTGCATTAAATATTGTTAAGAAAAATCGATTAGGAGTCTTAGGCAAACGTTTATTCCATAATTCTCTTTGGAAGTATTGTATGTATAAAGATGAAACCTGTGAATGGAATTGATATAAATGGATAAACGTATTACAAGTACTCTTGGGTCATATTTAGAAAAAAACCCATTATAATAGGTTGCCCGTGACGATTTTCGGTAGGTAGCGGAGACCCAACTAAATATATTACAATTATTGAAAACAAATGACATGTTGTACATTGTACATATTTCTAAAAAAGTTAGCTTCAGCCATATTTGGACAAAAGTTTGGTTACAAATTGAATGAGCTGAGTTTTAATTGTGCTGAAATATGAGCACGATCTACCGGACAACCCAATATCAAGGTATCGTCATCATATTCGAAATGGTAAATACAATGCGTTTTAACATTTATCGTTTAAAGGAAGAAATCAAACAAAATATCTATAACAAATAATTTAAGATTGTTTTATACAAATGGCATAATTAATTAAAAATTTGTACATTTTTCTTAAATATTTAATTCTTCCTGTAGCTTCTTAATATTGGATATATTATGTCAAGTGCTTCAGAAATGTCACTTCTTGATTTTCCACCTAAAAATAAAAAAAAGTTTTAATAAATAAATAAATGTCTTTTAGGTGCATCATTTGAATCTATTAATCGTAAGTTCTACAAAAATAGCTAACAATTAACACAAGGATCGATTTCTAGTTTACCAAAACATCATGAGAAATTCTTATTTCAGAATTAAAAGGGCGTAAATTTCTATCATATTCAGATATATACTTAAAATTATTGTAAAATGTTGTAGATCACTTTATTGTTATGTAACGTATTTCTCCTGCCTTTCGCCGGTATTAATGATTTCTTTAACGTTACTTGTGTCCATGGGTGACGGTAACCACATAACTTTGTTGGCTATTTACATTAAATAATTATCTTCGAATAAAATGGTCGTTATCTTTACCTGTAAAAACGATTTTTCCATTTACAAAAATTAAAAGTACGACTCGCGGTCGCACCATTCGATAGACTAGTCCCGGAAACAACTCCGGTTCATACGATGAAAATTGTCCATGTGCTTGTTGTAACGCTTCTAGTCTTACTGGGAATCGTAAATCGGCAGTTGCAGTGAAATTTTGTATTTTGAAATCAAGAAATTTAGCCTGAAACAATTAAAAATTTAAATTAAATGTGCATATTTAACGATAGAACAATAGTTTAGCGCAGTGTTACTTATAAAACGTATTGATTTTGTAATAATTTTTTTATTTCTTTCGCCGCTATATCGTTTCTCACTCTTTTACCAATGTTATAAGTGATACTTGTACAAATTGAAGAAAAGAAACATGGTAGTTACATTCAATGTATAGGTATCCTACTGACAATTTTATAGATATGAATAATAAACACAATTTAAATAATACGTACGGGAAAACCTAGTTTTTGTATAATTCTTGCAAACTTTCGCGTGGCTATGTACGAGTCGTTTTCGTTCCTTGCTCCAGTGCAAACTATTTTACCAGATCTGAAATATGATTCCAATCTTGAAACAATTTGAATTAATAAAAAATATGAAACTAATAATAACTAAATAAAACTGCACCTTATTGATGTTGCTGACTGCTGGTTATATACCTACAACATATTTTTATATGTAACTAAATTATTTTATTTATTTCCTTTACATGGCTACGAACCGCAAAAGTGAATTAGGGTCGATTCCACCAAAGCTGAATCGTTTCATAATGTGGAACCAATCAGACATCGTTCGCGTTATTTCCGAATGTGTCCGTCCTTATCGTAGCGGCTGCGTCTATGCCTTGCCATACTTTGTCTGTTTAATTATAAAAAAAACCGCTTCGTTTTGATGGAAATTGGATCATAATTCTGTTTTTCGTATTTACTCCACATAAATCCTTAGTACCCCCTTTAAATGTCGTTCTTTTTAGGTTTTCGTAGTATAAACAGAACTCGTATAGTATGTACAGTATATCCATGCAAACACAACTTTGTGTTACAGTTTAACGTCTGATCACAATAGAGAATTCATTTTGAAAGTTTAGCATGTAACCAAAGGGGTTATTATTCAGTAAAAAACGTAATTTGGTTCTTTTCACAGATATTTATAGTACTGCCAAAGCAGCAGAAGATAATAAGAAAATAAATGCTTCCTGAAGTATGCCTGCGGTCAAATGTTATGACTACCAAAAAATATGTTGATGCCTTTATCTTTCTTTAGAAAAGCAGACCCAAAATAGTAAACAGACATATGAAATAAAAAATGTTAAATTGAAATGTACTTATAAGTGTCAATACAAATTTATCTTGATGATGCTAACATTATATTTGGATGGATATACAGATACAGATTCAATCATATGCCAGCACACCAGAGTGCCCTAACAGGTATAAGAAACCCATTATCATTATTATTAAGTAATCAATATTGTTGCTGGTGTTATTATCATTCTATGGCTCTATCTCATCCAGGCTAGCTATCTTGCTTGAGTCATCTGCTAAAATGCTCAATGTTTTCTAGTTGGACGATTGAGAGCAAATTTTACCTTATTTTTTTCTTCTCATTATTGATATCTGTGGTTACTTTGTCGCTTACCTGAAAACTAGAGCTGTAGCACGGGGTTCTAGTATTTTCATGACTACTCCTTGGAATCTGGCAGGATTATATTCTGAGAATCTTGTTCGACAATAAATGTCTAATAATTTCAGTTCACATCCTAAACTGACAGTAGATACACAGTTCCTGAAATTTATATTTTATAATTATTTACTCATGTTATTGCTGACAGTAAAAGATATTTTCAGTAAGGCATCTGAGGACAAGTGATAAGTAATCCATTAATGTTGGTATAACTAAAATATCACCAATATGTTGCTGACCACAAAAAAGAAGAAGTCTCCAGCCAGCATATCACAAGTTGTTTGGCAAATGATGTTGACAAGATGAAATTAGCTACCCAGGCAGACTTCATGGAAAGATATAACACAAAGCAGATTCTACCACCATAAGATTGATGTTAGTATTCTAGACCAGTAGAATACAACCAAAATATACAATGGCTAAGAAAATTTAAGTAAATACATTTCCATGCTCAAAAGCACCATAAATAAAAATATTAAATATATTCAATTTGGATAATACTTTAACACAAAACTATAAATTATATAACTTACTGCAATTTTATGCTGCTTTTGGCTTGGGTAGCAGCACTAGCCATTGGTGTTATTGGATTCATTGAACTATGAGGATTTGTAGATTGAGGTGTAAATGAACGGTGGGTTGGGGTTAAGGAAACCTCTCCACATATCCTTGACTGTGAGGATGGCACTTGTGGTGTAGACACTGTACATTCTCGTTCTTGTTCTGTACTTGGAGTAGGGTTAGAAATTACATTTTGCCTCAAATTTTCTTTTGTACATAATGACATAGACTCATCACTGACTTGTAAATTTGAACTTTCTTCTTTATTATCATTCATATTCGGTGGTGACATAATACAATCTTCTAATATTTCTCTGTTGCTTTCTTGTTGCAATCTCTGTAAAAGAAAATAATTATATACTTATATCATAGGAATTTCCAATATAACCAGCATTTTTATATTTTATATTTAGGAGTGAATTAAACAAGCCTTTAGCTGAGACTAAGGTAAAGTTATAATAATAATGACCTACGGACTATTTATTAATTTGTAACCTCTGATAGAGTAAACTTCTGATATTTAATAATTACTTACAGAATTTTGCGTGTAATTCATTACTGGCAATAATTCCTTTGATTCTTCCATTGTAAATAAATAATAGTTAAATTACTTCTTTCAAACTGAATATTTCTTTAAATAATAACTTAATTGCCATATGTCGTTGAGTTCAACATAATTACTA
Source organism: Calpodes ethlius (assembly GCA_018251375.1). Taxonomy (NCBI): domain Eukaryota; kingdom Metazoa; phylum Arthropoda; class Insecta; order Lepidoptera; family Hesperiidae; genus Calpodes; species Calpodes ethlius. The sequence goes on along the minus strand of DWPA01005004.1, from coordinate 8,068 downwards.
AAATTTTATCTTAAATCAAGAATCCAATAATTCATGATAACATTGAAACTAATACAAATTATTATAACATTTCCACTTCTGGGTGTATTTAATAATTAGTTTTGTTGATGTTTTTAATCCCTGATTATTTCCTAGTTAATTCCACAGATGTCTTATACCATACTGGTCTTCGATCAGAGATGCGCACACCGGGCATAAAACGTCGCAGCGACAAAGCACAGATTAGCTACAATTATTTATGACAAAAGTTAATTTGAATGGTGTGACAGTCACAGATCTACATGGTGCCACAGATAAACTAAAAATAACATATACGGTCTACAACATGGATTAGAACTATATTTTGATTAATTACGAACATTACATTTTTAGACTGTTAGGTAGATATTCTAATTTGATATGCTCTCCCATAAAAGTCATTGTAACCAGTTTTAACTGGAATTAATCTTTATCATAAGTGACGCTTATCGTAACTTCGACTTTAGAAACGACAATAGATATTTTTTATTTGTAAGACATAATTATAAAAATAATTTAATTTAATTAATAGTAATAATATTGGTTCGTATTGGCTATAAACTTCAGTTTACCGGTTTTTTAACTTATTTATTACCGGTAACATATCCAAAACTTTTGACACAGGTTATAAAATAATATTCATTTCCATGTTGTCTATGGTAAATTATAATAATTCATTGACAATACTCACATGAGTCCTATGTCACTTTTGACATTTCTACTTCAGTTGATTTGACAATTGACATTCATTTTAAAAGTTTGTATTGTGATTCCCTAGGCTTTTTATTCTTTCTGTCTTAATATTTCAATCGGAAAATATCTTGAATTTTAAAGTACATCATCGTTTAATTTTTTACTTACGATGGCTCCTAAAGCTGGTGGTGACTCTGCTAAGGTTAATTCGTCAGTGTTTAAAGATAAAAGCAAACCAGCTGATATTCGTCTTAGCAATATAAATGCCGCAAAAGGTAATTATAATATAGAATTACATTTTTATACTCCAATATTTTTTTTTTGCAGCTCTCTGCTTTTAGTCTTAATTCTTTATACAGCATATTTGTATTACTTTTGACTAGCTTGTTTATTAAATTGACAATTACGTTTAATATATTATTTGGTTTTCTTGTAATAAATTCATTAATGTATATCTCACTGAAACTACTGTTTTAAAATTACTAATTGTTTTGCATTGTAAGTGTAAAAATCTTTTAATGTATGTGATTAATAACGTTTAGTATGGCAATTAGAAAACACTGATATTTATGTACTTTTTTGATAAAAAAACATTTTAAAAATAAATGGTCAGCGACATTAAAGACTTAATGGATAATGTGGAATTCTTATATCCCATGACCTGCTTGTAAGCAGATAGATAGGCCATATAAATAAGATATGCAAGAAAAACACAACCCTTAGTCGGGTAGGTAGTAGTTGAATTTTAAAAATATCTATATATTTTTTCCCAAAATAGCACTTAAAGCATAGCATTAAAATTATATTTAGGAGAAATAGAAATTATATTTACTAGGAATTATATTTAGGGACATACAATACAGTGGTTACTATTAATGTTATAGGCCAGGCGCTCAAAGAATGTGTTTCTGACACCTGTGAATTTGTCATAACTAGTGATGTATATTTGTTATGAATATTTATTCAATTTAATTTATATGCTGTTATTTTTTGGATTGCCATTTTTTACCAAAAATTTAAAGTAGTAAGTTATTTTATTTTCAATGCTTTTTTTATTCATCTGACTGATATTATGATACTAATTTTCTTAAGTTTTGTTTGGGTGTACCTTTATTATATTTCTAACTTTATTAAATACTACATATTAAGGTTACAAAAATATTTGATTAAAATTGCCTCATTATTTTGTCACATCACTATAAAAACAAACAGTTGACATAACTTTGAAACAGTGTCATTTGACATGGTTTGACTTTTAAAAGCAATTGTTTTTAAATTTTTTAATTAAGTACTTGTAATAATTTTAGCCCAAAATTAATGCACTTATTGTAAGTTGGCATAATTATTCAAATTTTAATGTTATCAGTCCTTCATAAGGTAAATAAAAGATATTTAAAATTTGACCATAAATTGTATGCCAGTTCAAAGTTACATCACCCAGTGGATCACAATCTATCAGAAACACATTCTTTGAGCGGCCAGAAAGTCTAGTAAAATTTTTATGGTTGATTCACTAAACCTGTCTTCCCCCAATATTAAAAAATTAAGGTGTTGCCTAAATCGAATGCATGGTATTCATACCATACATAAATAACTTATGTAACAAAGTATTAAAATTACATTTTCAGAATTGTAAAATATTTTTAACAATATCTTTTCAGCTGTTTCTGATGCAATTCGTACCAGTCTTGGACCACGTGGTATGGATAAAATGGTATGGAATATGAAATTTTGTTTTTGCCAGCTTTAAAAACTTAACTACCCATCAATTTTATGAAGAAAAAATTCTTTAAACTTCTTTATGTTGAGAAAAAAATTACAATAGTATTCATGCAGGTGAAAACGAATGCAATATTTTAGTTTATAATTTATTCTTTTCACAGATACAAGCTGCTAATGGAGAAGTGACCATCACCAATGATGGAGCTACAATTTTAAAACAAATGAGTGTAGTGCACCCAGCTGCCAAAATGGTGTTGTTATCTTTATTAAATTATGCCGAAAATCTCTTTACTGTACCCTCTTATTTTTTCTAAATCATTATTGATATTAAAGAGTATTATTTTATTTATTTTAATTATCTGGTTTTCAAGATATGAGTGAATAACTCAACTGAATTTGCATATTTTTATATTCTATAATTAGTAACTGTGTATGTAATTGCTAATGGAAAAATGTATGTCATAATAATTAAGGATTTTCTGTTATACACAGTTTTGAATGATGTACTTGTTTTAACATTTTCATGTTTGGTATTTTTTGGATCATATTTTTTCTTGATGTTGATATATCTATCATAAGTTGCCTAAGTAAGCATTGAGTCCTACATAATAATTTTAGATTTTTTTATGCGATATTTCAGCTTGTAGAGCTATCCCGTGCACAAGACATTGAAGCTGGTGATGGAACAACTTCTGTTGTGGTGATTGCCGGTGCACTGCTGGATGCAGCTGAAAAACTTTTACAGAAGGGCATCCACCCTACTGTAATTTCTGATGGTTTCCAGAAGGCTTTACAAATGGCTCTACAGGTTTGTATATGTATTAGTATATTACAATTAATATGGCATTTATATAATACAATACTTAATACAACATCTTCCAAATTACTGACAGGTGGTTGAGGGCATGGCTATCCCAGTAGATTTAACAAATGAGGATGCCCTTCTGAAAGCAGCTGCGACTTCATTGAATTCTAAAGTTGTTTCCCAACACTCCACTATTTTGGCACCGATTGCTGTGCAGGCTATTCGCAGTGGTATGTATAAAATCTTCTTTGATTTTTTTTTTTGTGTGTTAACATTTGTATTATAATTTTTTTTTTTATAATTTAGCTTACCTGGTTTAAAAATAAAGTTTTGAAATATTGTATAGAGGGTTCAAATTAGTATTCACTCGCTTACATCTTTTCTTTATAATATGTGCCTCCTCTGCTCTAAATTACCTTCACTTACTCCTGAGCCTGCTGAAATATTAATTACTAGATGTCATGTGGCTACACCCGAATGTGAAAAAAGTATAGTAATAAAATGGTTGTTGATTCATTTTTATCATTGGTTGCTATGTAGTGCTGGCAATGGCTGGCAATGCTTTGTTGTTAAACACTTTCTTTCATTTAGCGCAAATATACATTAAATACATTTTTTCGCGGTGTAGCCTATGAGGCCTATAGTACCTACTCTTCACCCTTCCAACTATCTCCATACCAAGTATTGTGTCATAAGGACCCTAGCGCCGTGAAAAAAGGGCAAATAAACAAACTCTTTGGCATTTATAATATTAGTATAGATTTGGGTGGCTTCACAATAGGCCATTGTGATCCTAAAAGCTTTAGGGTCACTATGTTTTTTCATTACTAGTTAAGTACTAGTAGTAGTAGTACATGTATCTACAGTATCTAATACTGAAACTATTTGCAGTCATGGAGCCGATTCCCGGAGGTGTCGGGGCCCGGGTTGACTTGAGAGATGTGAAGGTGATCGAGCGCATTGGCGGTACTGTGGAAGACACGGAACTTGTCCAGGGACTCGTGATCCCACGCCGCGCTTCCAACGTCAACGGGCCACACCGTATTGAAAAAGCTAAAGTTGGACTTATTCAGTTTTGTATTTCTCCGCCTAAGACTGATGTAAGTATCTTAATTATTATTAGAAATATTTATTTATTCAACCTTTCACTTTTTTATGTCAATGACAGAAAATAAATGAATTAGCAATTAGATTTTTCTTGTAATCATAATATAAAGAGTGGACACATTAAGAGCGTTACTTTAAGGACGCGATTAGAGGCTTACTGTAATAATTTGAATGTTGTTGCGTTGTAAATAGAGCTCAAAATTGTTGTTATTCAATACAAGTAAGCAGTTATTATCCATCCACAACGTGGTAGCGACAAGGATTGTTTTTATAACCTGAAATATGTACACGCTAAATGCAGTCTTAAAATTGATATATTGTCGCATGGGGTCACGTTAGCTGTTAAACTCCGTATAAATAATAGACTTTGACACGAGACTTGTATACTATTTTATAGCACACGTGAAATAAACTAATCTTTATTTATGAATAAAATCCGTCGTGCTCGTCCGTCCGTTCAGTGGAATTTAGGTCTTACAGTATCTCTTCTTTACTTAGTGGGAATGGTTTATTTGTTCGTTTACCCCTTTATGGGAGACTACACCTTATCTACAAATTCCTATATTACACACTTAAAGTACAAATGTTATGTACAAGTGAACATTTTATTAACAAAATTAGTCTTCAATATACATCAATTTGTATTACTTAATAAAAAAAATTGCTCGACTAGTTATTTTAATAATAAAATATGTACAATTATGTGTATTAATTATACAGATGGACCACAATGTTATTGTATCGGACTATGCTGCGATGGACAGAGTACTGAAAGAAGAGCGCCAATATATTCTAAATATTGTAAAACAGATCAAAAAAGCCGGATGCACTGTTTTGTTGGTGCAAAAATCTATTCTCAGGTAAACATATTGCTGGGTTGTCAAAAGTTTTTCTCGAAAGTATAATCCAAAATAAAAATATACTAATATTTATTTTTCAGAGATGCGCTCAGTGACTTAGCCATTCATTTCTTAGACAAAATTAAGTGTATGGTTATTAAAGATATTGAGCGTGAAGATATCGAGTTCGTTTGCAAGACTTTAGGATGTCGTCCCATTGCTTCGCTAGACCACTTCACTGCTGAAAATCTGGTGAATGTTGACATGGTAGAAGAAGTGAATGAGCCCTGTGGAAAGTATGTCAAGGTAAATATGTGTTTGCTTTTTTTTTTATCTTTCGTAATGAAAAGGATATTTTATAGAAATTTGATGTGTTATGCTGGATAACAGATGCAAATTCTGTTGTTTCTCAAATTTTCATTAAGATTAAACATTTTAACAAAAATGTGGACAATCGAAGTGTTTCTCAAGTTAATAATATAATACTAAAAACGGCCTAGCATGCGTCTTCTTCGCACAGAAAAAGGGATTTTATGTTAATTTGTTTTTTTCCTAAATTGCCTCTCCATATTTATACATATATATATCTCATATCCATAAAAACGATGTCATAGCGAAAATGATAAAGCATCGATATTCGGCGACTCCCATGCGTCGTTTTTGACTGGGAATGCAAAAGTGTCGACTTCGCTATTACCGATGTACTGATGTCGGTTAAATTTTCGTCAGGTAGCTCGTTTAAACATATAAATGAACGATTTGTATTCGTCTAGATGACGGGGTGCAACAACGGCGGCGGCACGGTGTCGGTGTTGGTGCGCGGCACGAGCGGCGCGGTGGTGGCGGAGGCGGCGCGCTCGCTGCACGATGCGCTGTGCGCCGTGCGGTGCGTGGCGCGGCGACCCGCCCTGCTGCCTGGCGGTGGCGCGCCTGAAGCGGCTGCCGCGGCTGCGCTCTCCCGCGCCTCCGTCGCAGCCCCCGGCGCCGACCATTACTGCCTACGCGCGTACGCTGACGCCTTAGAGGTCGTGCCTTCGACCCTCGCCGAGAATGCAGGTATCGTTATAGGCGATTATGTTTATTGCTACTAGCAATGGCAATGTATTTATTAATGACATTTAATTATAATAATAATATTTTTATATATTAGTTTCGGTGCTTACTTATTAAGTTTCTGATGTAATATAATATATATAAATAATATACTTACTCAAAATTTGTTATTTTAGGATTGAATCCGATCGAGACTGTGATCGAGCTTCGCGCTGCACATGTGGCGGGCGCGGGGGGCGCAGGCGCCGGCGTTAACGTGCGCCGTGGTCGCGTAACCGACATGCGTCACGAACACGTGTTACAGCCGCTGCACGTGACCGCCTCTGCACTCGCTCTGGCCACAGAGACCGTGCGAGCAATACTCAAGATCGATGATATTGTAAGTACATATTACAAATGCTTCAAATACTTCATATAAATTTAATTCTATGGTCAGTTATAAATTCCAAGATGTTACTTAATTAACAGTAGATTGTGTATATCAGCTCCAGTATTGCGTGGGAGAAACTGACGATAAGTGGTTATAAACATCCAATGGCTGCATGGATATTCTGAATGAACAAAAATAACTAGCCAGTCACAATAATTGATCCTGCGACATTACCAGCGAAACACTTTAAAATCTTCACTGACGAGTTTAGTGAGTCATCCATTTTAAGAATCTCATACTCATGGTCAAGCAGATTTCAAGAGAATTAAATAGATGGCAACAATAAAAATACATAGAAGTAAATTCAGTATGGATTTCCTTTGAGAAGTTAAAATATAACGCATGCTAAAATCTTCTCGTTTTTGATAGGTTGGTTTTTGTAATAACCATTTTATATTCCTTATTTAATTTGTTTCAGGTCAATACTATTAACTGAATCACAATGCAGACACTGCTGAAGCTCTAACTTGTTTAATTATTAAAAATGTATGTGCACATACTGTGTATCTACTTTATTATCTCTAATTTATGAGTATTATAATTTGCTTTGTCTGCTTTTAATTTAGTAGTAGATATTTTTAGTCCAGCTAGTAAGTTTGCATTTCATAATTCTAAACAATAATTACAATTAATGTAATACTGCTGTTATATTATGTTAGTTTACTAAATAAAATGATGTATTTCAACTGAAGAATGGCCAGCATTTAATTTTATTATATATCTTATCTTCATATTATTTCATCACTGAGCAATTTCTTGGAAAGGTTCACAAATTGAATAATGATATAACTTAGATTATACTATACAACTTACTGTAACATTTTAAAATAAAAATAAAACAAATAAATAAATTATAGTTTTCTTTATTCTAATATAACTATTGTTATTTAACAGGTGATGTATTATTAAATATATTTTATCGTTGATAAGGATGTATTTGATTGGCTGCCTTAATATTGGTTTTGATGGCTGATGGTGCTTTAGGTAAAGTAGATGCAGCTGGACCGAGCTGAGGAGCAGGCCCACGTGTCTGCACCATCCCTGGAGCTCCAACTCCCTGTGGCACAATAGCTTGTATACCTGGACGCAATCCCTTTCCAGTGCCAACTGCTGTTACTAAAGCATGTGTGTCAGCTATACTGTGAGTTTGAGAAATTCCTGAAATGTCACAATAAACACCAATAGAGTTAGTTTCATTATATTTAACATGGTCTGCACAACTTTAAAACCAGTCATACCTCTCAAACTTATGTAATAACAATGACTAATAATGAGTATAGTAAGCTTTAATTAAAGCAGCACTGTATCTGTACTTCAGTTGTAGTGAATGCCTTGTGTATGAAACACAAGTTATACACAACTAAGCCACATCATGCCAATGTAATCCTATACTATCTTAGT
>DWPA01005003.1:0-12262 GCA_018251375.1 Calpodes ethlius | reverse complement strand
TTATTGTCTTAATATAAAATTGCTGATTATGCACCTTATAAAAAGGCCTTAAAACTTAATATTTGTCAGATGTATACCGTGTTCGTCTTTATTATATATTTATTATTTAAATTTACGACTAAATGTCCTGTGTATTTATAATATAACAACGCCATCTCTATGTAGCATCACAAACTACAAACTACGTTACGCTCACAGCGCCTCTGGTGGTTGATAATACAATTAAGTTGCTCGCTTAAGTTAATTACTCCCAATGATTTTCCCTTGGTTTAGCAGGAAATAGAGTTTAAAATATAATACAATAATTGGTTCTGCGTAGTAAATTTACGATCATTTGATTATATGCTGAAATACACGGCTTGGTAATCTTAAAAATTGTGCTTCTTACTACAGCGTTCGTGTGTTTTGTCCTAATTACTTTCCCCACGTTTTAAGGCCTTAACTGTTTTCTTTTATTTTTGTAACAACCATCGTAAGAGTTAAAATATCGATCTTTAAAATTAGACTAATAACTGTTAGAATTTTACATAAAAGATTACCATCACGCATAAACATTGTCACGCAATCTATACGTCATCAATGGTCAGTAAAACCTAATCTGCATAAATCGGTCCTTGTATGACGGCCGGTGTAACCCTCGCGTTATTGTCGGAACGGAAGGAGGTCGCGGTGACCAACGTGTGAGTCGTGCGATCCGATTCCGATCGACCATTTCCGACACCGCTGACCGTTGTAGCGAGGGGGGGTTTATGATTTGATGATGTGTTTGTTGAATCGGAATGCATTTATTTGCATATTTAATACATTGTTTGATAGTTATCAAATCACTCAGGATTCACTTGTAATGTGGGAACTCCTCAATGGTGAACAGTACAGCTAATAAATGTATCGTTTTATAAAGGTGTAGTTTTGGAAACTATTTATTTAATTATTACCATATATGAGCTGAATGAACTAAATTTGATATCCTAGATAAGTTTATTTTGAACAGACACACTAGTCGGAATTTTAAGTTAGAGTTAAAAGAGTATTTTTTTTTTTATTAGAGACAGGTAAATAATATTACCATGGAGGCGTACTTGGGAATATTTTTAGGTATAAACCCTTAGTAGTAGATAATTTAGGTGTGGGTGAACCTTTTATTTCGATGTTTAGTGATACTAGATTCAAATTTTAATTTTATACGTAGTATTCTACTCTTATATACAATAATCTTTTTTTGTCTGCCAGCCATTGAACATATTTATTAACAGAAAAATATCAGATGTTTGTGACTACATAGAAAAGTATATGTAAAGTATAACGTGTCATCGTCATCATAATTATGAACGCACTGGTCTGACATATCTGAAACTACATACAAATGAGAGAATCACAAATCTTTTCCCCTCCTGCAATATAGACCTTAGCTATCGTCGATTAGATTAGATAAGATAATCATCTAATGTACATAGCTCAACCAGTAACAAGTGTACGGGGATATTATCTAATTCCCGGTTGCAGACCTGCGGCAAGCGTTCGCGGCTTGATAAAAAATATTATAGGCAATGTAAGTTCAGATACTAAGACTGAACCACATTAAAATCGCTAATCATTCAGCTATGTCTTATAACTGTCATGTTTATTATGACGAATTTATTATAATTTTTATCATACTTATACCAGAAGTAACATTCGCGGTAGCTCAAAGTCTTGATATAAAATGCCAGCTTATAATGTTGACTTTGAAACATTTGACTTTGAATACTTTGTCACGAGTCAAAGTTCACTCATAACTCAAAAGAATGTTCACCCGGTAATGTCAGTAACCCCGTGCGCTACAATATGCACAGATAGCCCATAGCCCTTCGCGTCACGATCGACGCGAGACTGGTTTAGGGCAGGTAAAGTTACAACCTCGCCGATTCACTCATCGACTTCCTTTTGCAATGCTTTCCTTTTAAATTTCAAACGTTCTTTAGTCATAATGTGTGTTTTTAGAGCTCAATATAATGTTTGATTTTAACTATTATTATGTTCTTGTTTAAATTCATATACTCAATGTCGTACTTAATTTAGAATTCTTAAGTATTTAATATAGATACACAATACTAATTAGTTTAATCAATGTACCAATCAAAATATTGCAGATTGAAATCCAAGTGCTGGCTGATTGACACGTGATATATCGGATTTAAAACGAAATTTGCAAATTTTGCAATTTTCGTTCATTGCTTTAGGTTATGAGAAGACACAACTACGTTAAATATAGTTTATTATTTAATAAAGATTTTGAAATATGTTGTTTCATATATATTACTTCAGTATATAGTATACATGTGTCATGGTTTTTTAAAATGAAATTGATTGAACCATGCAATAGTTGTTGCCACCTGTTAAAACCATACTTATTTAACTCGCTGTTGCTATAGGATACGGAATTATTTTACATTACAATACAGTATCTCGATTTCACTTGTACGTGAAAAGGCGCGTGTTGTTTTCGATGTTTCGATGTATCAATTTCAATGTTATTAGGAAACCCGGATGTTTGACACGTTCGCCGCCTACATTGATCATTACTACACCGCGAATAAAATCGCCTGCAAGTTATGGTGGTCACTAACCCATTCTAAAATAGATTGGAAGGTAGCCAAAAGGAAAAATATGTACAGAAGACTCCATTAAAATTTGAAAAGCTTGGCAATAACATTGCGTTTACAATCCTTTTTTCATAGTTTCTGATTTTTAGTTATACTTATTTATATTTTCCTGAACTAGGCACTCACTCCTGTGTCCAGCAGTGAACCTTAAAGGGCTGATAGATAAATAGACACTCAATATAACGATCTTTTTTAAACTATATTATTCGTAAATGTTTATTAAACAAGAATGATATATACATATTCAAATGCAAATTCGAAATGAAAAAAGTTTCATATGCTTACGAATCTAATCAAGTTAATAGGTGATTCTGTTTTCGATTAAAGATTAAAGTTAAAAGAGTGAAAACATTCTTTTGATAATTGCAAATACAATTTTGATAATGACACAAATTAAAAGTTTCACAAAGATCAGTTCTATGGGTAACAGAAAGAGATTACCGGCTTATTAATTCGATTGTTATTATTGGAGAAGAAGAGTGAATGGTCAAATTGTCTATGTATTGTTTTACTTCGTGAATAACTTGTTTAAGTAAATTATGTATCTGGAATAAAACCCAAGGTACTTCACTTGACATAAGAGGTCGGAATCATTTGAGCTACAGGGTTTTTATTTCTAAATTTTATTGATTCTTATATTCAAGAACGTAAACTATGTTCTTATTGTGACGTAGTAAGCTTATCGTACATTTCGCATCTCATGATAATTGTCATTAGCGGTCGGTCAAACTTACCACTTTGACCGCATTACCTGTGATGTACTGTTATATTCTCATGCGGTATAAAATATGTTATTAAAAAAAGTCCAGTTAAAATGATCAAACGTTGAGAATATTTCGTTATACACAAAGACAATCTCGAGGAACGCTTTTTGTCGTATTACTAAATGTTACCCTAATTTGCAGTGTGTGATTCATGAGAAAAGGTTCCTCATTCCTTACGACGAAGTATTACAGTATTTCGATTGTAATAACTGGTAATTTCTGGTAAGGTAAGGTCAACAAAACAGTCATGGCCTAATAAACTCCCTTGACAGAAGTAGAATTTCTTAGTGGGCCCTACAATTACTCTGGGTTACAACGTTGAAATACAAAGGGTTCCAACATTAAAACTTTTGCCGGTGTATTTTTTTGTGGGTCAGATGTCGGCGTTTATTTTTAAAACACTCTGCTATTCAGCTGTGATACAAACGAATGCCGCTTAAAATTTCAACTGCGTTTTCTTTGCTAATGTTTGATGAATTTTAAACGCCTCTGACGAATCGCAATGTTCTCGCGTTGGTAATTTTGAATGATCGAATGATGTGTGAGATGGACTTTGGTAGTTTTTTATTATAACCAGTATCTAGGAAGGTTTTAGTTTTGACTATTAAGTCAATTATATTACTTGGTTACATTTTGAACATCTTGACAAAAAGGACCGTCTATATGTAGCTTATTTTTTTGTCATTAAAACCTTACCTGAACTAAAGTTATTTAAACCCGCTTTAAAATCAATCCGGTTAATCGCACTTCAATATTGGTCGAAATATGTATTGCATAGAATTTATTAATCTATTCGTACTTCAACATGTGGTCAATAACTAATTATATTTTCGTTTCGGCCAACGCGAAGATATGCTGTTAGTATTATGATTGTTTATATTATGTTGTCATTTGATTTTCATTAGCTAAAAACTCTTAAGAGACTATTCAGTTACATGAAATAAATACATTTTTATCTATTCATTTTGTAATGAAAAACTTCATAAATTTAGTCTGTGGATGAAATTTTATGATTTTATTCAATGGTCCAATAATCTTCACGCATCCGTACCACATGTTATGCCCTTGAATTGACCGAAAACGACAACGACCACATGTCGAGAACATTTGCTTTAATTACTTTCTAGTTCTCACTTTTAGTGAGTTCATATGTAACGTCGAGTTTAATATGTATAATTACGACACACTTCTTGCTTTTTATTAATTTTTTTTGTATTCCGCGGTAATGAGATCGCTTTTATTTCACGTTGAAAGAGCGTAACAAATTATAAAATAATTCAATCATAATTATTATACTGCTCTGCGTTGGTAGTTGATTCAATGTCCAAATAGAAATTCATTCGAGCTATGTTTGTTTTACAAACGAGATATCGTTTTTGATTACCTATATGAATCGAACGAGATATTTGAAAAACCAATATCTGTGACCTATTTTCGTATCAATTATTAATTACTCTGTGTTCCGGTTCTGCAACGGAAAAGCATATTTCTCTTGGATAAAATTTATCGAAGGCAAAAAATATTGCGCGCAGTTTTATATCAAGGACGTTCGCTAGCTGATGCGAATTTATTTTTAATTAAAAATTGTTGTACGAAATCTTATTTTATTATTATATATTGGAATTGAGTAAAATATTGCATGTTTTTTTTTTCGAATTAAGACAGTCTGCTGAGTATCCCGAACGTTGCATATTTCAAATAATTTAGGAAATAGTAGAAATTGGTTGGCCATTGATATTTACTATAAAGTATTAATTAACATCGTATTTTGAAGTATTCTTAATTTGGAATTTTAAATTCAAGCAAATGTGTCTATTTCTGACTGAAAATTATGAGACCTTCAGTTATGTAATTCTAGCTGGCACAGACTGTAAATTGTTCAAGAGCACTTCAATTACTGGCCGTTGATTTGCATAATAGCAGTGATCTTGAATGTTAACTAGCCAAATCATATTTAACTGTAGCAGAATGCAGTCGTATTGCCATAGCTGGATTCCTAGTAGTTAGCAGATTAATACACAGTTGGTTTAGGAACGATACAAATACGTCTACGATCCCGAGATCAAAAATTCATATATTGAAAATGGTTAAAAATGCAAACTGGCTCAGAATTACTACAGAAGCGTATATGGTACTACTGCACTAGATTCTGGATAGTTTTTGTTTTAGCTTCAAAACGCTAAAACTAAAATTCCGTTATTGTTGAAACATATCGAAATATTCGTTTTTTGATCAATTACCTACATTATTAAAAACTTTTTTTAATTAGATGTTGATTCTGCGAACATTTAATGTAATCAGACTTAAGCAGTTTCAAAGCCCTATTAACGCTGTCAAGAGTAGCACTAACACGTTTTCATTGTTCTCGCAATTATAAATTTTCTACAAAACAAGTTTACTACTAACGAGTTTAATCACTGTGGAAATCCTCGCTCGAATCCTGTTACTATACGATCGGTCAATTAACAACGGTCCAAGTTAATGATAGTGCATATCGTTTTACCAAAAGTGGTATTTGTGTTGCACGCACTCGACAATGACCCATCCGGTCGGTCAGACTGGTTGGCACCTCGCTCGCTGCTCAGTTGTTTTGACGGCCGGGTTATGTGCGCGCGCGCCGTCCGCGAGCGAGCGACCCTATACGTGAATCTGCCTCCAGACGCAAATTTAAAATTTCGCTTTCACAAAGACTCGAGCGGTTCCGATCTACAAGTCTCGGATGTGAATTTAATTGTGATTAGTGTTTTTATCGTATCTTACCTGCCGGAGCTTTTCATTTGCTGTATTGCACGTTATCGTTTAAGTTTTTATTTCTTGATGGTTCTCGCAAGCTTTTACGATGATGATTCATTACACGCAAGCGTTTTGATTCCTGTGCTGTACTCCACTCCTCAATTGAGATTAATGATCGTGTTTATTCTCGAGTTTAATTCTGTTGTGCGTCCGTCCATATGGTGTTCTTGAGCGAATCGCTATCATATCTTATCGCTGATTTATCGCTCGCTATCTTCTCTTAGTGGATGACGTCTAATTATAGATGCAAGTGTTTGAGAAAATTCCGGCTAGAACTGTTTTCATTTTGGCATTTTAATGTCTTCGCCGAGTGTATTGTTGAAGATTTTTGTTTGTTTAGATTACGTTACAGTATTGGCAGAATATCAATCCCTGCTTACTTTCTTTTGTTGTGTGAAATTTTGTGTTTGAAAGGATCTCTTTGGTAGAGAGAATACATAATATTCTCATATCATGAAACAATAGTGTTACGACCGACTACATCAAAATATGTTGTTTTCATCTTTATTTATTACATGAAAATGAAATTGTAGGTATTTTTTTTCTCGTGTCTTTGTTCTTTGTGACTTTTTGTCTTTTAAATACGCGGTATATAATATCGTGTTATAACGTCCTACTAACACTCTTCTGGCTAACCCATATCAGTTACGAGGCATTGTTGGACCAATAAACAACGGGGTCAGCAGTTTCTAAAAGTGAACCTTTACCACTCAACTAATTTGTATGCAAGTATACATTGACCCGTTCCAACACGTTTTATAAATACTTAAATTTGTTCCTTTTTTGGTTTCTCACAGGATTAGTTATGCAAAATGTGTTCACCTTAATTGTTATTGAACTTATTTGTAACCGTGATTAGCTTGATTTGAACTGTGAATAGTTGCAGTATTTACATCGGGGTCAAAGCACGTAAATAGATATTAATATATAGGTCGTTCTTTTGGCTTCGTTCCTCTGGGATGGACGATTCAAATATCTCATGGGAGCATCCCTTGGGATGACAGATTGCAAATACAATGAAACAATCTCATTCAGAAATTCTCTCTTGTTCGTTCTTCTACATTTTTGATGACAATTCATAATTAAATTTATACTGTAATAGTATCATCAATTTCTGTTTCAATTAAACTGCTTAATTAGCTAAGTAACTCATTTATTTATCTAATAGTAAAGTACTGGATTTAAAAAAATACTGATATGAAGGTACATGAACATTTTGTCTTTCATAAATGTTACAGCGAATCTACGTTCTAACGTCCATTATTAAATGAGTCATGTCTTTTTAGCGTTAGAGTGTGAAGTTAGAAAATATTTTGTTAATCATACCCGCTATAAGTTCTTTTTAAACTTATTTGAATCTCGCAAATTTGGGCTGGTTTAAAATTCTTCACTTTTCACTGACGTTTTAAATGTCCTATCTATGTTCTGTCCTCAATTAGCTAACCTGGCTACTGTCAAAATGTCATAGATTTTTATATTACAGTTTTGAAATTATATTCAAAATAATTAAATCTTGTACGTACCATTGATAATTATACTTATTTACGTCTTCTAACTTAGAACTGGATGCAGTACAGTTACTTCCACATGGTCTCGTTATTGAAATATTCTTCCATATTTTATTTCTATTTACGAGCTGCACTTTCACACGTAAAAGTTGCTTTACTTTACCTACAGGCTTGTTCCTAAATTTTGAATAGATGTATTATTGAAAGCGAACATAAGAGTAACTGTGAACAATAACATTATAAAATATTTAGCTATCTTAGAAAATAAATGTTATTCTGTGAGATGATTTAAATATTGATATGCGATTTATCAATTGTTATAATAATTTAGTACGTTTAGTAAAAAGTTCATTGTTACGGGGTGTTGCCACATTCTACTAGATAATACAATATCGTAACACTCGAAAGTATTTTTGTTGTTTTTGATTAAATATTTTAATAAAAAAAATTTAGAGACAAATGTATGTAATAAAATGTATGGAAGCAACGCTCTTTAGGTCCGTAATGTCGTAATGTGTCATAATGCTCATAAAATGTTTGGCCTGTTTCCAACAGTGTACCTTCTAAGGCTGATGGAATGGAATGGAATGTTATTTATGAGTTTGATTGGAAATTATTGAAGCTAAACTAAGGTCACGGTATCGATGTCTACTCACTCGTGTGTGTTACATATTTGTAATGGATACAGGCTTACTCAAGTGTCGCACTATTCGTCCTTCATGTAATACGTGTATTTATTTACAATAACCTTTGTGTACTTAATTGTACTTCATATGTTCTTTATTTGTTACTTTTTAAGTAATGATCTATCAACACGTTAAGTACTTTGCAACTGTTATTACTTCAGATTTGAAATTTTCGCCCTTACGCTTACTACAAAACTTAATATTTAATTTTGAACGATGTAAAGACTAGCTTTTTTGTTAAAAATATATTGTTTTTACTGGAAATATATAGTATGAATGAAAGTATCATCGTAAAATATTACTTCGTAATTTTAACTCTTGTAACAGGATCAGAACGATTTTATTGCAATTTATGGAATCAAACTAAAACGAATTCGCCGTCTAATTGTCGCCATTCTGTCAATAATAATATCGTCTGCGACTAAATTAAGTTCTAGTGCCAATTTTTCCGTGAACCGTTTAAGGTAGCGACTAGTTTACTTATTAGGAGCGCGTTCTTCTCGAAATCTGTTGAGGTCTCAATGTGAGGAAAACCACCTGCATATCTTTTTCCTTATTGATGTTATTGTGTACTTGGATTTTAATTAAGATAATCAACGTTTAAGTCAATAGGAAAGTTTTCATTACATATTAAAAGTTAAAAAGTAGTCAATTATTGACTTAAAAAGTTCTTTATTCAACCAAAACAAATGTCACTTGCTACCAAATTGACATCTTTTATTTACATGTGTTTCTAATATTTAATTGGTATATTACTTTGAAGTATTGCAATGTGAAATATATGTACGAACTCCGACAACCAATTTGCATATTATTCTACATGATTTGAATTGCAAAAGTTTATTTAGATTTTACTACGACATTGCTACATATTTGCCGGAGATCATTTAATACAGGTTTAAAGGAAGGACGTATGTAAAGGAAAATCTGTAATTATCCAAAACATGCCCTTATATCACTGACATTGTCCACGGTATAAATATTTAATACCTTAACCAATGTAACCAGTTAACATTGAGAATCGATCTCGTATTACATTGCGTTACAATAATATTATATTATTAGTTTTCATTGTCTGCGGTATACGCTGTCGGAATCTTATTGCATCTTTGTCAACTTTGTCGCAGTAACTTGCTATTTTTATTTGGAGCATATGTGACGCTTCGCTTATCTACGTCGTCTTTTTTGATGTTCTTATTCAAATCGATTGTTTTTGTTTCGAGTTCCGTCTGACCTCGTCAAGGGCTCGGCTCTATATTACAAAGGGTCATATGTTTTCGATGGAAACTCAAGGTTGTTTCAACAACTTACTACTGGTTTTGGCGCACCTACAACTTTGTTCTCGTCTCGTTTGATGCGTCATGTATTACCGCTGATGTTGATAATGTTTACCAACGCACTAGGATCCGCGCCTGAGTCATTAACGTTGTGTCCACATCGCTCGGGTCAGTCTGCAATAACGCGAGCGATCTTAGTTCGTGTTTGTCAATCCCTCGTGATAGTCGCTCCGTATATAGTCTCGTGAGACAAAATCGGAATTTCGTTTTCGTAAATATTATCTTTGGTCGTCAAATAATCACTCACTTTGTATTGTTCTGGTGTCTCACTACACATGTTTTATGTATTACCAGTTGTGAACACATCGTGATCGTAAACAAGTATGTTCCTTAATAGTGCAAAAACAAATAGTGCCTCGTTACAAATAGTACGCGGCTCCATGGAATTGAGAGTGAACTCATTCTAGTCAGTGATGTGATTAAAGATAAGACTCAAAATGATTTACGAAGTGATTACTGGTCTTTTCGCCTTTATATTTTTAATATGGAGATTTTTGAGAGGCGAGAAGCAAGTGAAAAATACATCAACGAATTTAAATAATAACAAAGAATATGATGATGCGTCTGCGAAGAACAAACTTGTATCGCCTACGCAAGTTACTTTAAACGACTGTGGTTATGTATCGAAGGATATTACAGATGATTCAAATAAAAACATTAAAACATCGTCGATAAAACTTTCTCCTCTAATTGAATGTTTAGAAGAAAAATTAGAAGACGCGTTAGAAAACGATTTTGAAAAAAAGATACTAATTGGTGCAAGTATATTGTCACATCCAGATAAAAGTTTTGATGTAGAAAAGTTTAATAAACGGGACAGTCCACCAAAAGAAAGACTAGCCGAATTCTTAGAAAAGACTGTTTTAAATGATGACAAATTACAGTCTATCATACAAAACTTGTCACTGGATAAATCTGACCAACTGCCAACAACTCAAACACTTGGCACAAAACGTGAAAATCAGATTGCGAATGCAGAATATTTTGCAATAAAAGAAGACAAAGAAATTGAAAATAAAGAATCGAATCACGCTCCCATTAAAGATGATTTGAAGACAAATGAATCCAATGGAACTTCTGAAAGCAACCCTTTATTGTTGAGAAGACTTAAGAAACAATCAGGATTGCCAAGTGGACTTAATTTTGGATCTGTTATAGGCGAGCTGAAGTTAAAAACTAAAAACACTGAAGGACTGAAACCAGTTTTTAAGAAGTTTGATGTTGACACAGTCGACAATAATCAGGCATGTGTATTTTTAATTAAATTAAGTTTCATAGAGTGTTCATTGATCAATTTCAATCAAATAATTGTGTAGTAGCAAAGTTTCACTAGACTTATTAAAGAGATTTCTTCATCCATAACTTTAGTTGTTCTCCCTTTATTAAAAGTTACATCTTAAACTTCTAGTATTCATGTAATAACTTTATATCCATCAAATATAAAAGTTTCAGCGTGCATTTTAATATCTAAATCTATATGTTCAATGAATTTTTATTTTTTACTCGATTGAATTGTTACCAAGGATCCATTTCTTGTTACATTGTCTTTGACAAAAAAGCAATATAAAATTTCGTAATCCGTTTCGTAAGTCATGTACAAATTATTGTTATTGTGGAGCCTACACGTAACAATAGGTTAACGTTACATACTACAAGGAAGATGGCATTGATTGTAATCTTTCACACTATTATTCCCATAACCGTGTCAGTGTATCGTCGTAATACACAAGATTAAATAATTTCTCACAAAACGTTGTGCTTTTAGATATTACAGTGAGTTTGTCGGTCCTGATAAAGATAGAGATATTTATACACTAAAAATAAACACTAATAAGTTTTTTCTTTTAAAGAAATACGTCCTTATTATTTAGCGACTTTCAACAGGCAACCGTTAGTAAATAAAAGAAGAAAACCACAAAGAAACATGTATCGTAATCCATATTATAATGATATAAATGGAAAATTGTGCTTGTTTGTTCGTATTACTTTCACGGAGCTATACATCGTTATGGTATAATTAACTATTGAATCTTAACTGCACCCGGTCGAAGCCGAGGCGAGCTGCTAGTATAGCATAATAACATAACGTTAATAGATAAATGTAAAGTAATAATTCCGGGTTGATGACATTTAAGGGGTGTTACATAAATATTTAATTTTAAGTCCTCCGGAAACCGATATGGGTGTCGGGTTCATAAAATTGTATGGTCATGTGAGGTACCAATAGTTGGACTTTATACTTAGTTGTATTGGTGCATTGTAACTTTAATTAATCGTCAAATTTCTACACAATATCAAGCAGTGATCAATACTAGAGACCCGTTCTGCGCTCGAAATTCGACCGTAATTCATAACGTCAAAGGAGTAGTTCACATTGATAGAATTTAATCTTTTAAACTCTTTTTAGATTGACTTTCGCCATAAACAAAATAATATACGTGTTTTATTTCCCGTGTAGTAATGTCATATCAGTCTAATGCATAGTAGTGTATGCAATGTTTTATTTATTGATTTAATGTATTTTATAAGTAT
>DWPA01005002.1:0-12264 GCA_018251375.1 Calpodes ethlius | reverse complement strand
AAATTCGTTAAATTATTATTTTTTGGCCAGATCTGATACAGGCTCTTATGAAAATTTGTTAACTTTTTTTACCAGATATATTACAGTAAATAATTTGAAGGCAAGTTTAACTTACTGGTTTGATGGAAACTTTATCTGCCTTAAGTTACTGCCTTATTTTTCTTTGGAAATGTTTTCTTTTAATTTGATTTGCATGGTAATTATTGTTTCCAAAATTGTAAAATGGTTTCTAATACACCGATATTTGGGTGAGTGTTTGTTAATGAATAAGGTGGCGCTTCTTGTTTAGTTGAGGGTACATTAATGATATTTTTGGTGTTACTGGTGTCCATGGACAATGCTGACCTTTTACCTTCAGATGATTCACCTGCTTCTCTGGCAGATAATTACTTTCATAAATAAAGTCTTGAATAAACAACGTTACGTAGTCAAATAGTCCCTTAGGTAAGTGCTCTGTATTGTGGATGCCATGAAAACACATTTTACTTAATTTTAGTATTAATTTTTAGGTTTCCTCTGAAGTTTTGCCGTTATTTCTTTACACATCACAGAATAAGGTCTCATATTTTCTGTATATTTATCACACGTAGTTGAACACTACAATGATACAACACTGCGATATAACAAACAAACTCGTTTCATTTTAAAGCAATACAAAAACTTTATTAACAAACCAGAATCTAAATGTATAAAAAATCCATTTGCATTAGAATTCTGCACAAAATATAAAACCTAATATACTCAACGATTGATTCATTTGCGGCCATTAAGATTAACTTTTATATTATTACTCAAATGGCTAAGATTAAGTGTGTCATGGCGGATCTGATAAGCGAAAAGCAAACTCTATAATGTTATATTTATTCGTTATCGCGCCTTACTGATGCTTTGTCACGATCTGTGACTTTTATTGAGTAAACCAACAAATATTATCTGATTGTTTTCAAATTCTTACAATCAGATTGTTTTCAATGTCTGATTGGGAATCTAGACTGTTTTGTTTTTAATTTAATGTTGCAATTTAATTTTATTACAGAGATAGATGCAATTAAATAGCGGTTATCTGTAATGGGGCAGTTGTTGATTTTAGTTGTCATATCATGGTCTGAAGCTTCTTTGTCATCACAGCCCGTGGATGCTGCATTGCTCGGCTCGGGTCTCATATCCAACTGAGGAGCATAACATCCCATCAAGCTGGGATAAATAAATAGGTTTAGCACTTCGAGACCATTATGAAGAGCTCTCATTTATATACCTAAGTTTTTCCCAGATGTTTTTCTTAATCAGAGGGTGATACATCCATACTCATATTATAAATGTGATAGTTTGTTTGTTCGTTCATGGCTCAATGATTTTTGGTTTGGAGATAGTTGGGAGAACGACGAGTACTATAGCCTACTTTTTACCGCAAAATAACATCTCAGTTTTTGTGGAAAGTTTCATTATGATGTATTGAGCCAAATTAAAGAAAGTGTTTAACAACTAAGCGTTGCCTAGCAACCATTGATTTAACGAAATTAATAAACTTTTTATTGCTGTTATTTTTTAAATATTCTATGTCGAATTACTAAGGCTGTTATTTGACTTTGTGTTGTACTATTTTACGTCAGCATGTACACAATGAATGTACTTTGAATGAGCCTTTGAAAGTAAACCGAAGAAGATTAAAAAGGTTCATGCTCGAGTGAGCACTTTTAGATTTATTAGCATTGTTATGTGACGCGGTATCAACTTTGAAAAACGTATTTTTTGCTTCCTGTTTAAAGTTGAAGGTAAGTGTGTAGCTTGTACATTTAGGGTAAACAAATGAAAGAAAATTTTCTGGTATAGAACAGATTTCATTATCCCCTATGCCTATAGTTATTATACGTGAATGTCAAAGACAGCAAAAAACATCAGTCCATTCAACATTCCAACTCTTAAACGTTGTTAATTTATTTTAATTTGGTTAATTTAATAGGTAAATAATAATATACCTTTAACTTTATTCCGGCCGGGTGTCACAAGACACTTAAATTTTTTTTCATAATTATTTTTCTATTGTGGGACTCTAACAGAACAGCGAAAACTATTAGAGCTGTCGAAATGCCGTCATGTTAAATGTTATTCAATGTGATAACTAATGATACATAAAAATGTAAGACGTGTACTAGATATGGAACGCTAAAGGATAAATGAAATAACTACAGAAATTACAATAGCGTCATCACGAATGTAATTCCATAACCCTTTGAATTACTGTTTGTTTTCTAAAGATGTACAAAACTGGTGGTTTTGAACACGTGACGTGGGTTACTAAGGAATTTGACTAATCTAAATAATTATATATGAATGCTGCTATAAAAGGAGTTATTCAAAGAGATGAGCACTCGCTGTAGGCGCATAAAAATATAAGATCCAAAGTGTGCCATGTGGAATACAAGAGCAGGCGACCAACCTATTAAAAGTAAAATAGAAAACATAAACATAAAAATAACATGTTACAGAATGTTATATTTATTAAAGGTATATTTTCCAATAAAGTCAACAGAAATAAATGTATGTTCTATTGCCATGTGATTCTAATTTCCTGTCTTAATAAGAACAAGCAATATTTTCCTCGAAGCGAAACGAGGACGGATTTGCTAGTGAAAAATAAAAATAAAGAAAATAATGTTAAAGTTTTTCTATTTCCTCTGCATCAAAATATAAGCTCATGTAGTTAGGAAAGTAGGACGTTTTAAACCCTGCTGCTTACAAACGCATCAGATGGAAATTCAAGATGAATAGATTGTCACGGGCCCCTTTTATCCGACGCGGGTTCGTTTTTGCAACGTCAAGTGCGAACGCCGTGTGATAAAATATGACGCGACAAAAACTGAATTAATGGATGCAGACGACTCTTATATTATTAATTACGTCGAGTTCTGTATTGCAATTTAAAATTGCCGCGTTATTTTTAGCAGTCATCAGCGCGTATTATCTTGAAAGCTTTTCGCATAACCGTGTGATTGGGCATCATTTCATTTGCATTAAGGTAATGAGTAATTTATTGATTTTGTACCGACGGAATTCTGTTTATTTTGGGTTCAAGCTAATTATTAAATTCTATAGAACGTACTGTTAGTCGTTTAATGATCCTATAGATGTAAATACCGATGAGGATTCGACATCATCTACGTTTCTTTGCGTCATATTACTAGGTTTTTCCTATTGGATTACGGTAAGTTTTTGGACTACGTAGATGTGTTCTTCGATACTCGCGCACGTAGGCTGGTTTTTTTAGCTGTCCAGCTAATTATCAAAACATTATTCAAACACTTTTATACATAAGTCTAAAAGAAGAGGGCTGGAATATTCTTGCAGTGTCAGAGATCCAGTTAAATAGAAAGAGATTAGGGTAACTTCACGACCAGAAATATATCGATGATGATAACGCCTTAATCACAAACAATACTACGAGGTCTCACAGTAACATTTAAATAAAGAATATGTTCGTATTCCAATTTTTGTCTTCGGAATTGTTAAGGAAATGTATAATCGAGCCGTTCTTTTTGTTTCACTGTGAGACCTTCTTTGTGAATACAGGAGTGACCACTTACCATCACGTTCTTTGTTGTTGTCGTTAATCCTTTTAGGGGTAAAATTTCCAAAACCATTTTCGTGGTGGATGTCTTCACTAAAGGTAACAATATAAGTTTTCCAATTAAAACATTTTGAGTGTTGATTGTGTGTCGGTCGAGGTGTTGATGGATCACTCAGTCAGGGGATTTTTTTATTGATTTTATACTAATATTAAAACAACTGTCGAGGTCTAGGTATTTTTTTTATTGCGCACAAATTATTCTCAATATGAACAAAATGTAATTCTAATCTTACGTGTAAAACAAAGGTAACAATATAGAAAGAAATAGAAAAATGTTTCCGACACAATTACATGGTAACTAATTTCAATTTACATTCAAGTACATCTATGCTTATACATACATATTACGTGTACATGATCCAAACAAAAACACCAATGTACCACGTCCTTAATTAATTGACAAATGAGTTATAGCGTCTAATAATGGACAAATTACACGGTACAGCAGGAACAGGAGGTACGCCGACATTCGGTTATTAATTTAGCGAGTTAATAGAAAAACGTCAAAAACCACCGGGTATTAATTTCACGAGTCATTTAGGCAACTCTCTAATCTGATTCCTGGCCGATGTCTGGTAATGACTACGGGTAATAGTTTTACTCGGCGAGCAATAAGCAGTTTATATCGAGCTTTATTAGTGGAGGACGTGTCGGTGGTGCAGATGCTGCAGTTTTATATAAACGAGGACAAATTATATAAGTTGTAAGAATAGGAAGACGAGGACAAGTTGTTAGAGTGTAACATATAACAAACATACATGGTGTTTAAGAAATAAATCTTATTAATTGATTAGGTAATTTGATTTTTGATGTCATAATTTTGATTATCATATTGTAATATTTTGGGTTTCTAATATTTAATACAGGGTCTGTAGCGTAGTTTGTGTTTTAATAATCTGAACGAATGGTCTCGGATCAATTGTCAGATATGAAATAGGGATAAAAGAATTATCTCACTGAAAGTACTCTCAAAATAACCTATACAGTACCTGTAGAGGTTATTTACGGTTTCTAGTCAAAGTCAAATCAAATAATTTCTGCAACTATAATAGTATTATATTTACACGCGGCTGAAGCAATTAAAACGGCGACACTAATAACAGATTTACAGAGCTTGTAAGATTTATAAGGATTTATAAACATTGGTAACGTTAAATCAATATCTACACAAAACATTTGGCATTCTAAATACTATATTTACTTTAGGTACCTCGAGGAAACTAGCGACAAGACAAACAGTCCTGAACAATCAAACTCAAGACAAACACTCGTTTCAGACAGAAATTGCAGGAGGAGTATGCCGCTGTACGAATGTACAAAATTGTCTCGAAATTTGTTCCAGTACATCGTTGTTCCAACGTTGTTCGTGTACCAACAGGTATGTATAATCCACTTTCTTATACATTGTATAATCTTTTGTATAAATATTGTTTTACCGCATCGGCATTTATTATCAGGTTTTTGGTTTTCATACTCAGAAATATATTTGATTTTTATGAAGGCTCAGGAACGGTCTGAGTGGCGCTAATAGGGGAGGCCTCTATTCGGGAGTGGATGGAAGATAGATGATTTTTTTTACTAGCCGACCATTCTTTTCGCAGATACGGTTACTATCGTCTAGGCTGTAATGTAGTCTAGTAGTGGGAGACAGTTGGACTATATGAATTATGATGGGTGCTTTTTATTGTTTTATGCTGTTCTGGTATCGGAAAATACAAAAATAATAACGTTTGTCACATATGTCATGAACGGCAGATGGTGGCACTACAAGCTAGTTTATCATTTTTATACTATAAAAACAAACTACTAATTTAAAATACTTAATTTATACGAGTACTTATGCAGACTTTCTTATACCGCAGTAGTATCGTACCGTTATAAATATCTCCTATCTCTTTCTTTCTAAATATATTTTTTTATTCCGCAGCTGTCGTATTGTTTTTACGAAACAATTTCACGTATATTTTATTGGCGACCCGGCACCCATCCTATTTGTATGAAAATATAATGTCACCATAAAACTCGTAGAGCCTATAAATGATCGACAGCTGCCTCCTTTTAATAATTTTATTTCATTTTATGTGATTGTGTCTGGGATGAAAGATGTTTCGACCATATTTATGTATGAATACAATTAAAGATGATACAATGTTTTATAATTATAGCTGACAAGCCAGTTAACGGCACATATCTGTTAATGGTCCCGCTGTAATGTTTGCAAGTGTTGTCAGCTGAGGAGTGCGTTTTAAAATCCAAGTCTGTGTCGCCACATACCATCTGATGGGATTGTAGTCAAGTATTAACTCATATTTTACACGAAATAATTGGTGGTAAATCAATCTGCTTTTTGATACGTTTAGTGCGAAACAAGGTCTGAAACACCTTGTCCGTGACTCGTGCGTAGTGCTGAAAGGAAAAATATATACTTTTTTATCGTGCTAAGATTGTGACTACCATTTGGATCTGTGTAGGAAATAATTAATATGTTTGAGATTTGTTTATGAGCCAGAGTTATATTAAATAGCTGTATAAATACCGGGTTTCTTAAATCTTGTGGCATACTTAATAAATATCATTTTAACACAGTGCAGAACAAGGTTAGCTCCACATTGTATTCCCGCTCACCTGGTACCGCTTCTCGCGCTAGCTTCACGCAGAAAGTGTTAGAGACAGCGCACGCAGAAAACGTGATATATTAAAGCCATTTGTCAAGATACGCGTGGTAAATTATACTCAAAATCAAATTATGAACTCAATTTCAATGTTATTATTTATTAGCTTAGACAATAACAGACAATAGGACATAATACCAAATACCTTCCTCTTAAAAGACAAGACCGCATTGTCAAAGTGGAATTACTTACTTTTTCTTTATCAAATACAAAAATTTATCGATACTTTCATTTCTCAACACTAAACTATGTAAAAATCTGTCCTTTTCAGTGCCGTACGGGTGCATAAGTTCCCACGTTTTAATTTACGTACATATTTTAAACACATTATCCTTACCACGGCCGGCAGCCGATTTAGGTAAATCAATTCTTTATTCATAATGAAAAAAGCTAAAATCATTCTTTTTTATTGACTTTATTAAGCTTTATGCCACAATGTTTGATTTAGGGTAAGGTTCAAAATACATCGAACCACAGTAATTGAAAGTATAGCAAAATCAGAGCCGAAGGGAATCTTTTAATTGAGTTTTTGCACTGCAACTGAAATACAGAAATATAGCCAGCTAGGCATGTAAAAGAAATCCTATCACTATGCACGAATGCTACTGGGAATTTGTAGTAGTCGTGTGTAACTCGGTAAAGACTCGAATGATATCGTTAGTGAGAACATAGTTTAGGCATCATTAAGGCATACAAATAGGATAAAACTAACACCCACGACCCAAGAACAAACATTTATGTCCCTAGGATGTCTTGCTTAGCATATAGGATCACTTCAACGCAATGAGGTCTACGAGGTCGTTAATGACTAAGATCCTTAAATAAAATGTCAAAAATGTATAATTCAAATTCATAAGGTATTTTACATTGAAATTATAATGTTAACACTAATATTCAAAGTAAAATTATAATTATACAAAATTGTAGTAACCGTTTTTTTTATTGTAATATCTATTACTTACCATCGTGACTTCCTTTTATTAAATAAATCGGTGCAGTAAATAATACAGTACACTTTACTCATACATTTATTAATCAGAAACCGAAAATTCATGAATTATCGAAGAATTAGGGACAAATATCATAATTGTTTAAGTCCTTGTAAGTCCCTTTTGCAGATAACGATTCATTTTAAATAAAAGATCTAAAAATGACATCCTGCGATTGAATGGCCGTCGCTTAAGACTTAACTCAGAGTCTATGCTGTAGTAATACCAGTCGGACGGTGTAAGTGGTTCCCATTTCTCAGGTAGTAAGTCCGATGTCTCTGGAGTTGGATCACTGAAAGAAATTGGATAATAAGACTTAAATAAAAATATTAGAATTTTCATCCAAGCGACTTTATGTAAACGGCTTTATGTATTTTAGTTTCTGAGACGTTCTTAGATTTGTCTTTAATATGAGAGAGACATTGAGTATATGAAAATTTTGCCAAATTATATGCCTTCAATATTTTTTTCTTCAAATCTTATCGAATAGGTTTGATGCCTTATTTATAGGGTTTATAAATTTCATAAAAAAATACATACAACCTCTACGTTTGAATTGAAATGTAAATATTTATAATACAATATTCGCGACAAACATTAAAAAAAATTAAAGTAAAAGAGGCAAAAGACACTACTGTATTTAAAAAATCAATAAAAATATAAAATTTTTCAACATCATTATTTTTTTGAGGTATGGTACGGTCAGGATTTTTTTTATTAGAATACAAGAAGTCCAAAAACCCTCGAATATTTCACGATATATGTATTATAAGAATACAATTACCTATATTTGGCAAAATTTGTCCACATTGTAGTCATCCTATCAATCATCAATTGATCTGCTGAATTGGGTACTTCGGTAAATTTTGGTAGATTAAATATATAGCCCGCGTCATCGCCGTGAACCGCACCAGACTCAGTCACATTTTCCGAATCTTTGAAACGACCTCTTTCCCCGACGTATGAAAACATATAGTAGTAAATTTTACTTGCACCATTCTCAATATATTGAGCTATTCCTCGCTGAATTGGATGTATATAAGTAAAGTCTGAATCAAAATCAGCCAGCTCTTGTTTAACATTTACATTTATATCTTTACCACCAATGTAAAATGTTCTAACTAGTTTTTCAAAGTAAGTCTGGTCATCTCCATTAAGCGTAAAATATATTTTTAGGAAATCTCCAAAAAAATCTATACCTTTATAATCAGAGGTATCTTTATTGACGTGAGCAATAAACCTTTCATTACTTGTAAAACCGGTTAAAATAGGTGTTGTTTTAACTTTTGGTATTTCTCTGTTAATTGTAAAGTCGGGTACGTATGCTTCGACTCCAGGAATTTCATTTTCTACACACGCTTGAAACATTGTACCGACTACTTTATGAGCAATACTGACAAGTAACTTAGGTTCTACTGTTGTTAAATATAAAACAGCTTGTCTGATATCATTTGTTTCAAATCCAAGGTTATTCGCTAAGGTAATAGGAAGTTCAGTATCTATAGTACCTATTGAAGGTGAAGAAACTGAGTTACCACTCTGCAAAATGACTTTACTAAAAAGATTTTCAGTATTCGCCATCAGGTGAAAGTCAACTGATCGAGCACCAGCGCTGACGCCGAATAATGTTACCTTATTAGGATCACCTCCAAATTGTTTAATATTCTTGTTGATCCATCTTAAACCCATTAACTGGTCTTTGAGGCCTTGGTTACCGGGAACTTCGGCTGTTCCGAGACACATAAAACCATAAATTCCAAGACGATAATTCAATGTCACCAGGATAACATCATGCCGGACTAGGAACTTTGCACCTTGATTTCCGCCAGATCCCGTAGAAAAACTACCGCCATGAATAAATACCATAACGGGTAAAAGGTTTTCACTGTTGGCCGAATCTGGTACATAAATATTTAAGTTTAAGCAGTCTAAACTGCCAATACCAACGTTGTTTGCACTATCATACTGAGGACATGTTGCGGTGTCATCGTAGGCTTCAAAGGTTTCGTTGAAATGCGGATAGGTAGCTGCCGACTAAAAAAATATTGTAGATATTAGGTTTGTTTATGTCATAATATTTTATTTTCAACCAATTTTATTATTTTTAACTTTAACATCTTATATTTATCAGTTAAAAAAATTGTTTCTATAAAAGGTAAATAATGACTTGTAATAGTCTTTGTCAAATTTTGCGCTGAACCAAATCATACATAGTGCAAACCGGAATATATTTAGCACCAATAGCCATATCATTAGGTATTACATTTATCGTATCTAAATCCGTTGGAGAGAAGAATTGACGTTAGATTTGGAGATAACAGACGGGATGGAATTTACGTTTGGAGTTTACTATTATCTACCATCATTACAATAAACAAACGTATTTCTTTTATTGAACTAGAAAAATGAAATACTAAAATTGTAAACTAAACAAGGGAATGTAATTAAAATAATTAATTATAAAGATAGCAATATCATCGAGCAGAGGTGGTGAGGACAGTAATTCTGTAAGTAAGAGAAATAGATCGAAGAAAAGTGAAAGAAAAAATGGTAAAATGGTTTCGATGAAAAAAAATATACTTTTAATGACAGGACAGATGTTGATGTCCGTAACGAATATAATTCCTCTTAGATGATGATATTGTTATGAACTCAACATACTTTTTTGTTAAAAGTAAATGGGTTTTACAATAATCTCTTTCTTTGCTAAGGACCTCATGCTTTACGGTTCCAAATAAGCTTGTAAATTTTGTAAATTTTAATATTGAATTAAATTTAAAAGCAACAAATGTCACAAATATTTTATCCGTTTTAATAGAAATAAAGCAACACAAAATTTGTGACTTACCCCAAAAGGATTTTCTAAATTAACTTCAGCGTAAGGTATGCCCAGGAACATGGAATAGTTCCCATCAGTGGCTGCCAGACCCTTTATTAAACCCACATCTGTTTCAACCAAGGGATCTAGTCCATTAGCATTGTTTGCATTTTGTACAACCAGTAAAACTAAGGTTTGAATTAGTGCCGCTTTTGAATGGGACATTTCTAAACTTAATTCCTCTTGGTTTATCTTTCATATATAAACCTCTCCTGTGATAGCAAATACAATATTTACATTACTTATACAGACGATCTTAAGACAAGCACGCTTACCGATCGGGCTTCTATTTCGGTTCTAGGCCCTGGGCAGATATTTATTTAAACTAGATTACCCAATAAATTCGACAATGGTACCAGACTTCATAGACGGCTACTAATTTTATAACCCCCGAATAATCTTAACGATATTTTGTAATTCATTACTTATTTCAAGTTTTATTGGATATGTATTTTTATAAGTTTTCTTTGATATCTCCCTGCTTTGAAATAACTCGATGATTGATGCATTTGAATAAAATGTGCAAATGATTATTAAAATTTCGGTGAATAACTCAACAAGCTATATAGAACTAGATTTATCTATGTTATAAATTTTGTCCGTTACAGCATTTTTTATTTGCTTTCTGCAATAAATAGTAATGTTATAACACCATAATAATGTTCTCAATATTTTTAGCTTAAAATTTTTTATTTTATTAAATTATTTCAAACTACTTGGATTCTCTGTTTTACTAGTAACATTACCATACAGTTCGAATATTCAATCCACCCACTAGCAACCATGATTAAAAAATAAATTAAAGCAACGTGCATTGTCGTGAATAATTATATGAAAAGTCAATATAAGATAAAATTACCTCTTAGTCTTTTTCCTCTTGTAAATCACGTTTCAAAGAAAATGTTTCATCTTCCTACACATCACCTCTTCACGCAAACACTTGATTTCAGCCAAGTAAACGAATATATATTGTTGTCAAAATAACGATCATATAGGGATAAGATAAAAAAAAGGCTACGATTGGTTATCTTATCAAGATAATTACTTTTATTTTTCGCAGCATCACTGATTTGTATTATCTATACATATAAATAAAATTGCAGTGTGTTTGTATTATCGATATAACCATTTTTGCAACGTGCATATGAATATACATACGGTACATACAACAAAATAACATTTTTTACAATTTTTGTCTGTCAATCCGTTTGTTGTTGCAAATCTCTGAGATCGCTGGACCTATTTTGACGGGAATTTTATTGACACGTAGCTGATAAGGAGGCCACTTAGGCCACTTAGGCTAGCAAAACAAATTAAAGTAAAACACTTTTTGTTAAATTTCACACGGACGAAGTTGCGGGCAGAGCTTGTCTGTTATAGTATTCTAACATTAGGCGATGCAGTGCGAGATTAACATTATTATATTATGCGTCGAATTTTACGAATTAGATTGTGTATTACGCAATTTGACGCCATTAGCTATTAGAAGTCTCAATAAATACGTGTGTTTGATACAACAACGTATTTATAGTTCAACTGTAAGATTTTACGCGAAGAGTACCTAAATCAATTTAAATACTTGCCTTCAAGTGCAGTCTGCTCGCGATATATACAGTTTATCTGAACACTGAACACATTCATAAGATAACGTACCTTCGCATTTATTTATCTTTGCTAACTATCAAGGACTTTAAAATAAATAAGATTTTAGTAGCGTAATACCGTAATACCAATACTGAATATTATTTCTGTTTCGAGTGATACATGTAAACTAGTGAATTATGTGTGAAATGTTATAAATTCAGACAAAACAAAAGGAAATACAAAAACATTAAAAAGATATCGCTATCTCATTTCATTATCTTATAATACTGTAATAATAATGTTATTATACTTTTATCTTTTTTGTTATTATTCTAGTTTCATTAGCTTCAATATTTGAATTATCTTTGATTATCTTTCATTATTACTAATAAGAACGTGGGGGCGTGAGTTGAGTCCTGCACGCACCTCTAATTTAAAAAAAAGTTATGTGCGTATTACTAGTTAATTATCACTAGCTTCGATGAAGGATTCCCAGAAAAATTCCCAAAATTAACG